>KK115955.1:271373-314526 GCA_000611955.2 Stegodyphus mimosarum | reverse complement strand
AGAAAGACTAAGGAGAAATAATTCTGTGGTAAATAACATAGTAAAATTACCGGTGGAGAAAATTTATCAGAAATGTCATTTAAATCATTGCCACTGACACAAATCTACATCGATTACAATAAAATTTGTTAATTGTAATGAAATTTAATTAAACCCTATTTTACATGAAAAACTATTTGTTTAAAATTGAATTTTATTCAATACAAAATTTATCATTTGCATAAATGACAATTCGAAGCCAATGCTTCTAAGTTAATGTTTCTCTAGCGTAAAGAGCTTTTTTCAGAAACCTTAACATGTGAAAATTTAAACATATGTACTATATTTAGTAATCTTAATCTATGATTCGCCAAAAGTTTAATAGTTGAGTATAATTTCCTCCCTCTTCTCCCTAGGAAACAGAAACAATATCGCTCTGATTTGGCTTCGGAGAACTCTTTTCTTATTGATCATGTAACCATGCAGGATCATAATTGTTTAATAGTAATTAAAATATCTTTTAGACTCTAACAGACTGGCAAGTGAAATATCGCTCCGTTTAATTGCTATAAAAAATCCGCAATTTGCGGCTACTTAAAGCAACAAATTGGAGTTTAAATTTTAAAGTATGTTAATCGGCGACTAGACAAATTTCTCTCTTTAAGTCGGCTTAAAACTTAAAGAGAGAGTTTTAACGACGGCTAGCAAAATGGTTGAAACTGGAATATTAACAGTCAAAGCTGGACTGCAGACTGTAAACTACAGGTGTAGCGATTAAACGCTTTATATGAGGCATCGACAACCATTTGTTTTTGGCTGCAAGTCAAAATAAACTAAAATGTGTGTATTAAGATGACGTTTTGGATCAGTAGTATTTTCATTTTAAAACAGTTATTTTTGGTGAAGATAAATTTTATTGAGAAAATAATTATAGTATATTTAAACTTTAAGCATAAAAATTATAACTATAATTATAATTATTATAAAACAACCATAGCTGAATAAACTTTATTTTCCACTTCGATATCAATGGCTCCTCTGCTGCGGAACTTGTAACGTCAATTTAGTCAAGTTTGACTTATAGTTAGTCTTTTAAAGAGGAACACAAGCATCTGAATTTTCGATAGTTATCCTTCTCTTGTTTTTACCTAAAATAAATTTCATGTGTGAAAATACTTGCTTGCATTTATGTGTTGGACAGATTGCGGGAAAGATGCAGAGCCAGTTTTTTGGAGTTATGAATTATGGATCAGAGTTGTTCCTCTTATCGATTTGTCTTTGAAATAATGTTAACATTTTTTATTTTTTAAAAATAAAAATCCATATTCGTATTGAAGCTTTATAATCAAACAAACGTGTTACTATTATTATTTATTTTCGTTTTTATGTACTCTTCAAGTGTTCATTTCATATTGATGTTCTATAATTTGTTTTTGTATATAATATTTTATTTTTGGAACCCAAGTGGGTCACTTGACATTATGAAATAGGTCATAGTTTGCCGAGATCTGCTCTATATCTAAAACATTCAAAACCCTTAAATACTTACTACTTGCTTTAAGTACTCTGCCAGTTAATTTGCGTTCTGATAAAGGTTAATGCAAAGGATAAGTTAGAAGTTTATATCATAATAATTGGATAGTTAACATAAAATACCTTACAGCTAAAATTTTCCTAGTTGATCGATCATACTTTAATGCCTTTTAATAAAATGGAATCGTAGGTCTACGATTCAAATGATATTCAGCCATGCAATTGTTTTGAAATGCTTTGCATAGCGGAAAGTAAAATATTTATATAAAAAAATAATACTTGTATATGAACTCGACATAGAAGTAAATAAATTCATACACTAAAAGAAAGAGTTTTTTTTGCTTTGCTTTTGCATGCTGAAAGTTGCTTTTACGTTACGGAGTCTGGGAAACAGAGATACAACTAATTCTCCCAACACATTAATCATACTTTTCATTTTCTTTTCTTTTTTCAAGTCACTTACTTGAGTTCATTCTGTTTTCTCGATTGTCTTATGCTACTGCTTTATCTTTAAAAGGTATCAGTAGACTGATATGCCAAAAGATATATATATGTATATATAGATTATGATTTATGATTTTATGCACATTACAACAAGCACTTCTTTACATCCATTTCCAATATTGTACCTAATGGTTGTATTCGAATTAAAAAGAGAGAGAAAACATCATATCAAAATATGCCGGCTCTAGTCTTCTTAAAAACAACAACTCCTTATTCCTTTTGTGTCCATCTGTTTTTTTCCCTTACTAAGTCAAGTGACGTCATTGAACTCGAACGTTAGAAAGAGCATAACCTTGTTTTTCTATTAACTTCAGCTTTTACTACAGCATCTTGCATAACGATCTGACGTTTATCAAAATCAGATAAAATGTTTGCTTTGTCACATTCAATATATTGAAGCGAAACAAAATATTGACCAAGAAAATTTCGATTAAAATAATTTATGTATCATTCGCAACTTTAGTGCGTGCAGACCATTTCTTGCAGACATACAGATTTGCACAACGAAGAAGTTTCAAAGCCTGTCTTAAGCAATGACTGTTAAGACAACAAAATATTTCCTAATTGGAACTAATCAAATAAAACAGTGTTAACCTTTACCCAAAATTTTGCTTCTATTTGACTTCTATTTATAAATGAAATCTGCACAATGAACACATTATGCAAATAAACATATTTCTAAGCTTCCTTCAAAATAGGTCTCGTCTTCAGAGGGCAATAACATAGATTCATCTTCGACGGAGAATAACAGTCTTACTTCCGTACGACAGTAACACTAGAGCAGGTAGATCAAATACGGGATAATTCACTTGTTCTTTTTCTAAAACCCTCATTTGAACCCTAGAAAATAAGAAAAATGTATCATTATATAACATTACAATTATAATAAATATAATACATTAATAAAAACTGG
Source organism: Stegodyphus mimosarum (assembly GCA_000611955.2). Lineage (NCBI taxonomy): Eukaryota > Metazoa > Arthropoda > Arachnida > Araneae > Eresidae > Stegodyphus > Stegodyphus mimosarum. The sequence continues at coordinate 311,597 of KK115955.1, read as the reverse complement.
AATATTAGTCATTATCGGGGTGTATATATAACGTAGGCTGTTAAAAAGACTCTAGGGATGCTTACTTTACAAAATATTCTCAGATTTACAAAATATTTTCCCTGTGGAAATATGTCAGAGATTGAGAATATGCTAGCCATTTAAAAACACGATTAAGAGAAAATTCCTTGTGACTGAACTCTAAAAAAATTCAGTGACGTGAGTATTCTCTAACTTTTCAAACACTTTACTGTGCGCGTCTCACAAAACCAAAAAATTGCATAGCTTACGTTTCCATGTTCGATAATACATATCAGCAATGTGGACAACTTACTTCTGAAAGGGAGCAAGTTCCCTACAAGCTGAAGTTTAACAAGTACCGGATGAAGCAAGGCCAACACCTTTGCAATCCCACAAGTACATATTAGGTATCGTAGGGCCTGGCTAACATTAACCTTTCACCTCAATTTGGAATTCAGAGAGGGAATATCTCGAGAGGCGGTCCGAAGGTCACCCATGCCTCTTCTCCTACCAAAAATCCATGGAGGTAGGAATTTATTCTTACCTCCATAAGAAGCCTCTCGAGAAGATTTAGGCTTGCTAAGTGGTTTTTGTACCACTTCAAACTCGGGCCCTTCGGCACGACCGTCAGCATCACTAATCACTATGCCGTCAGCGGGCAAGTTAATGGATATAGACTGGACCTGTTTTCTGAAAATCGTTAGTACGAGCAGCATGTCTGCAAACATTAGGCGCCAGGAGTCTTGAAAGAAACATTAGATATCTACTACCAGGATTTTCTTATGTCCCATCTATTTTTAAGGAACTGCAGAATAAGATTTTACGTATTTACTTGCCTTTTTAAATACATCATTAAGTACGAAAACGACCTTTTTTTACCTTGCGAAGTGCGCTGTTGTACGCCTGAAGAGTATTGGACCACTTTAGATACTCAGTTTGACATGCATGACCTAAAGGACAGTATCTGAAAGCAAAGCATTCGTAGGCTGTCTCTCATTGAAGGGATACCATACTATTAGTGTAGGACTTTTAATGGAACTATCTAGTATTGGAATTCCATTTAGGGAAGAAGGGCCCACTTGAGGTACTGAGCTTAACATACCATATTTAGCAATACTGGAAGGCGCAATCTTGCAGTCTTTACCACGATGAATTTCGTGGGCTTGTTCTGATGTTACTGTCAGACAAGTGAAATAAGTCACAACACAGTAAATTTTATAGTACTATACCGCAAAGTTGAGTATAAGACTTATTGAAAACCCAAGGTGTTTTAGAACAAAGATGAGTGTTTTGATTTCTTCTCGAAATACATTCAACGTTTGTATTTACAATTAATGTCAAATGAAGAGCGAACTGTATTTTTCCATTAAATAAAGTTCAGATAGGTGGCCATCTCTTGCAGCAATTTAATAACATCGTAACTTAAATTTAATGAAGATTTTTCGGCCTCTGGGCTTATTAGGCGATGGAGGTAAAAAAGGCAGTTCAGCATTAAATCTTGAATTTTTCTTCCTCCTCGTTTGGAAAGTATTTTGGGTTTTAGCTTCCGCTCTTTTCTACTCATCAATCAAGATTTAGCAGACGTTTCATCGCAAAATCTAAAGATCAAATTACAATTTCTATTTCTGATCTTATCATGCTGATCTTGCAGATTATTTAGAATTTTTTGAATGAGAAGAATTTTAAAGGGGTTAGGTGTGTTGCCGTGACAATCTACTGCATACCTGAAGAAAGATTTATGTTCTTTAAAAATAACTTTTGGATATTAGAAAGAAGATAATGGACATTAAATCAGTATTTTACATTTTTTGTCTACAATGTGATTGAATGGTATGGTAAAACGGTATTTTCCTATGAATGTACTTTATGAATGTCTTTTTAAATCTTTCATATTTTATAGCAATGCAGAAATAATATATCACATTGTATTAATAAACAGTTAATGATCAAATATACGTAAAGAGTATATACAACTGAAATCCTGCTATAGTGATTTGATGGGAATGAGTAAATGAATTAAATACGACTTATATAATATCTGTTACACGTAGCATTTTAATTTTAACAATTATTATTTGCAAATTGACTTGATGTTGATTTGATCTAGTTTGATTTGGCTAATGGGAATACAATTTGATCATTTATAAACCATGCAAAGGTAATTCGATTTAATTTAGAAAACATATATTTTGATTTTGTTTCCTTTTGATTCTCTTAATTTCAATTTGATTTTTTATTTAAAGATTTTCTTTCAATTCGTAACTGCTACAAACTGATTTTAAAGTTCGGAATTTTAAATTAAGTCAACCAGAGCAAAGTAGTTTATTTGCAGTTATTTTCTATTGTTGAAAAAAATTCGTGTGATAATTTTTCCCACTAAACACTGAATATCTAGCAAAGCATTAGATGTCAATTCATAGCTTATCATTGGAATATGTAACGTAAGAAATAATAATAGTTTAATATATAATAACAATACACTAATAATAGAAAAGAAAGAGCACTATACTTGTAATTTGTAATGCAATTTAGTATTTGTAATGCAATTTGTAATGCAATGTAGGCGAGCATTAAATCGAACTATAAAATGTTAAATAAAGTGGTGCTCGTCAATGCAGAGTTTTATAATGAAAATATATAAAGAAACTGAAAACTTGAAATTTCACCGGTTTAAGAAATCTAAAGCAATCTAACATAAAATTTTAATTTTCTTTTCAAATATTTTTTAGTAATTTATTTCTACAGGCGTTTACAGCCTTCATTAGAATATTATTAAATGAAATTATTAAAAATTGTTTTAGCGTAGAAAAAAATATTATCTATATATTCACATAATATAATGAAGCAGATACATTTTGCGGCCGCAAAGCAACTGGCATACTACTCGTGCCTTTTTATAAACGTTTAAATTTTGGTTAGGAGCAACAAGCAGCAGTCTATCTAGGCCGAATTGCAGAAAGCCTTTTTCGTTCATGATCAAATCATAATTCAGAATGAATTAGTTCTGTATTCTATGCATTTAACTGGATAATTAATAATGATGTAAATTTAGTATTGGCCGTTTCTGTTTCAGTTCCATTTACATCACGTTACCAGCGTTATGTAAGCGTCATATGTCATGGATTAGTCTCGAAATGATGCAGTGTAGAAAAAGATTACTATTTTTAGAAGGTATTACTATTTTTAGAACAGAGAAGGGAAACATCCAAATTAAAACTGAGCATAAAGATGCTATTGTTAATTTAAATCATAATTTACATCTGCATATTTTTTTATCTTACATATTACTTCTCTTCAAGGAGAATAAGGCTTAGCGACAGAGAAGCCGTTTTAAAGAAAATGTGTTAAAATAGTAGCAAATAAAGAGAAATGTAAATCACAAAATTTTGACAGACATAATTAATTAAACAATTGTAAAGTATAAGTTTTGAATGTAAGACTTTTTAAAAATAAATGTAGTTTTCAGAGTCCTATTAAATCTTTCGGTATTTCAGTCGAAAAGTCTTTCTGTTTAAGAGTTCACATAACTATAATTCTTCAGGTTCTACTAAATTCTATAGCTAATTTATCTTTACATATAGGTGAATTTCAGGATTTTGCTTAGTGTTTAATGGCAAGAAATACTTTTTTAGTTAATGTTCAATCCACTTCAACTCAAAGTACATATCGTGAAAAAATTCTTAAATTAACGGTATAACATATTCGTTTTAAAGTCGTTTTCATCCAGATCAAACATATCCCAGCGTACAACGCAGAAATAAGCTCTTGGACAAATATCTCTCTGTGATGTTTGTGAAATGCATCGTTTTTCGATAACTGTATTTACACTTCGGTCTTAAGATTACAGGAAATCCGAAAGGGCAACATTAAACTAAGTCGCTCCCACGTTCAGGATAATCGTAATTTTAGAATGAAACGTGCTCAGTTAAATCTTTAATGCGAATACGATAAAGCTGATGGATGGTAAATGATTTAAGTTTCTACTATCCGTTCTTTTAAAATGTCATTCAAAATCTTACACACAGACAGAGACTCTTAACGTGCGTGAGTAACTTCAGGGCATCGGATATATTACTTTTTGGCATGCGGAGGCTGAGATAAACAGCGAGACAAGTTTAACGTTTTATTAAATGAGTTTAAATAACCACATAAGTTTAAAGATAGTAAAGTATCTTGAATATAAGTTCTTTTTGTAGCACGCTACTCTTTTTGAGGTACCTAGAGGATGCAAAACATATTTTATGGCAAAATCATATAAATAAATTTGAAACGTCTTATGTAACGATTACAAAGGCTGTGCCTTTGGTAGTTCACTTGACAAATAGATAAGGAGAGTTTAAAACCTGCTGGAAAGAACGATTTTTGAGCTAAATGTACACATAAAAACACTTTAGGTCCTTTAAAAGCTTAATTTTTATTGAAGAAGCTCTATCTCTTTCCCATTCCGGTAAAAGTATTTGGTATCATTTGAAAGAAGTGAATGTGAAACAATTATCAAGGCAGTGTGATTGGATTGTTTGATTTAGGCACCATACAGAGGGGGCTATCTATTTGCTTAAAGTCCACCTCCATTTGTCACCTAAGGGAAGACATATAAGGATGTCTTATCCTTTCTCCCTTATCACCAAAACCATTTACTTACATTTAGCTTCTTTGTTTAGTCAAAGATGCAAGAATTTCAAGTTCTGACTGGAAAATGTCTTACCTGCAATTTCAGCTGGTTCTGCACTCTGTTAGAAAAAAAGTTTTAATAAGAAAAATAAACTGTAAAAAAAATCACAATGGTAGCAAAAATGATGATTCCCACGGCTGGTAGTGGAGTACTTATCAGAGATCCCAGTGGAATTGCCAAAATAAAGAATGACAGGAACAGTACTTTGAAATTATTAATTTCTTCTTTTTCAGTTTATCTGCAATATATGATTGCTCCCTTTTCAAAAAACGACCGCTGCATTACGGGCAGTTCATGTTACGTTAACTGAATGTAACATGAATATTTCATACCAGAACTGCGTGTCAGACCATCTCAAAGTTGCTAAAAGCATAAAATAATGTTTTACACTATAAATTTATACGTTCATTTTGACTTGATTTTGACGAAATGCGGCAGTGTTCGAAAAGAGTTAACGCTATTCTTTCTTTCACGAAGCGAGGAAAAAAGGAAAAGAAGTTTATAGAAATCCAGTTTGGAATTTCGTAGGAACAAAATGTTATCATCATTAGCTTTTTTTCATTCCCTTATGTGTAGTATTTTAGAAAGCTCCACTCGGCAAATTTAAAGCTAATTTAAAAGCACTTGTTCTAAGAAAGCTCTCTATAAATGTATACGTACAAAATCAAAGACTAATGGCATATTAAAACGAACTTTTCTACGAAGTTTATTTTATAAATAATTCTACTGCTCTGTTTGAATCATTACTTCCATTCATAGAAGGAAAGTTCACATCTGTTAAATTTCCTGGAACTGACACATGTATTTCTTAACAAAGTAAACATATAAAAGAAACGAAAATAATGTTAATACATCAATGTTTTTTTTAATTTCGTTCAACATCTATCTTTACCCCTTCCCAAAAGGGATTGTTTTAAAAATAAAATGAATTTCCAATTTTATCATAACAGAAATAATTATTTTATAAAATCTTTCAATCACAAGAAATTTTTACCAGATTTTACAAGCAGATCAAGAAGCACTGTTTCACAATAAAACATCATATTTAAAGTAAAAAAAACCTTAGTAACAATTAGTTCGTATTCATGTTAGACATGAACTTAGCAGTGTAAAAGTTAATCTCGTATCCCAAAGTCTGTAGCAATCTTGCTTTTAAGCAAGGAGAAAGGAGATGGAGACTTTGGCGAATGCCGTTTCCTCCAGTCCGTGAGGCTTGGTAAGTTAGAAGAAGTTGGCGAGTCATCCCCAAGGTCAATAGACAAACAAGGTTAGGTTCTTCCTAGAGCTTAAGCTAGATGACGTCATGACATTTACAGGAGTGGGAGAAAATGAAACACAGCTTTGGAGCATATGATGAGCCAGTGACGTCATAGATTTTTGATCTGGAAGAGAAAACCTTGTAGTTTAGTAATCTTGTGTATCAGCCAACGGAATGCAATGAAATATTACTTGAGGAATGGTATATAAAACATTTTTTCTGGAATATCACAATTGTTCGTCACGTACTAATCTCGTTTGAGAATCTCGTTTCTTAGAAAAGTCCCGTCTAGCAGGCACCGTCGCTAGATGTGGTAACCTCTGTAGCCGACGTTACAACGAAACTGCGCACAGCATCAAGTTCAACATCAACATTGTTTACAATGTTAATTCGGAAATCTTGAGCTAAATCCATGTCGATATCTGTGAATATGTATAACTGAACGATTTCGAGCATTCTACAACTGAATGCTTTGGCTATGTTTCTCCTTATCAGAAAGCAAATGAGTAATTAGTAATAATTTTTTAGGGTTCGTCAAATATAGAAAAGGGCGTGTACTTAAAAAATTCTCTAGTTAGATTTTCTAGTATCACATATTTTCAATAAATCTGATTCATTTACACTGGCTTGGGCTCACGTTATGCAAGAAAATACTTCTAAAGTCATTTTGGGTTCGAATATATATCTGTAATATCGCCATTAAAATTTTTCTCTCTTTCAGAAACCAAAATGGCATAAGGATATTCCTGTATATGCAGGAGTTTACTGAGATTAAAGAGCGTATATTTCATGTGACATCATTTCCCACTCGGATTAGGCGTCATGTGACTTCTCTATATGTTTCGGAATTTAACGCCAGCTAAAAATTATTCATTACAAAAATTCTTCCTAGGAAAAGAGGGAGTTAATGTTTTATGGTCTGTAGATCATATGAAGGCCTTTCATAAGCCATCGAAGGATTTCTAAAGAAGTGAAGGAAGGGTAGACAGAATTAGCTTTATAATACAATATTTCTGTTTCGGAGAGATTCCTGAAATTTATGTTCCTACAAAAATATGTTTATCATTACCTTAAATTCCTTAAATAGTATTTAAAATGCTTAACTACCATTAAAGAAATTCCTTACATACCATTTAAAATGTTTTGTTTTATTTCTGTGTTATTATTAATGAACTTTAGCAATCCCAAGGACAATTGCAAACATTCAAGCATTTCACGCACAAGAGGCAAGAACAGTTTTCAAATGTTAACGAAGAAGCAACATTGTGCGAACCCGAAATTACACTTTTCCTTATTTTTCGGGCTCACATTTATAAATACTCAGCATTTGAATTTGTCAACTCCTCAGGAAATGCTGATAAACAATTTTTTTTGCCTATTTGTTAGAACTAACTGTAAAGAAATAATTCTCACCAAAACTTATGCTAAATGTTCTAAAAATTCATAACCGACTTCTAAAACTGCCCTTAAGTTCCAGTTGTGTTCACAGATATCGCAGTTGTTCTTACATATATATAAATGTTGGGTTTTACTACTTTACGGGGTTTCTACTCGTATTAATTTTTAAACTTATACTTCAAACTTAACCTCTCTTGGTGCCGTGACAAACTAAAAATACACAATTCTAATAAAAATATATTGAAATTCATGAAATCAATTCAAAGAGACTGGTGTTTGAAACTAATTAATTCAAGTTAGATTAAATTTTCATAAATCCTCAACACAGTAAATTAAGTTTCAACATATCAACTATCAAGTTCAATAAGAAAGGAAAATATCCTCCCTAGTGTTTTGTTAAAATCAAAGACTATTAATCATGTAAAATGCATTACCGATACAAAATCATCAACATGCTATCTCTCACTAAAACCAAATAAATCAGATTCTCTGCCTGAAAACTCTTATATCTCAGTACAATTCTAGAGATAGCCACAAACACTTTTCATTTAAGCATAGCACAGAACAAGTCAAAACACCAGGAAAAGATAAATCTCACACTAAGAATCAAAACACCAGTTCAGTTAAATTAATAAATCTGATCGTATAGTTTTAACCCTCATTAAATTCTCCTAAGCCCGCAAATCAACTACCCAGGTTCTAATGGAAGTTTAACCATGTTTTCCGAAAGGATCACATGGATGACCTACAGTAGACCACAAGATAAAAACACAAAAAAAACATACAATAGTAAATCAATAACATACATTTATTTAATATTCCAAAAATTTTAATTACGGATAGCTGATCAGTCTACCTCTACAAAAAGATTTTCCAAAACATTACTCGTAAAGTTCTCATACGACAATCTATACAACAATCAATATTATACAACAAACATTTACTAGTTATGTACTTTACGCAACTCACATTTCAATTTTCCAATAATAAATAATTCAACTTGTAACAATGAACGATGTACCTTCTGACAAATTGAAATTAATTAAACTACTGGATAGAATATTGAATGCACATCAATTCAGTTAAAATTTTCTTTTTAAGAAAGAATTACTTGCCCTCAATTTAATTTAAATTACTTCCCATCTCAATTTACACCTTTAAGGACTTTCTCAAATTAATAATTAAATAACCAGCAACAAAAGCCATACGAGAGATAGAAACAAAAATAAACACTCACGGTAAACAGCACAAAAAACACTGACCGTCTGTAGAACTCGGGAGCCGCCTGATCATTTGGTAAACACGTTGAAAACAATATTCGGACAATAGTCTTCGAAACCATAGTCTGTTAAACTTTAGTGGCACTCATGGTTGGCTAGTTCATTCGCAGTAATAGAAAACCAAGTCTGACGACTCCTTCCAATACTTCACCTCCTTTTCCAGCATCCCACACAGTCAATTAGTAGAAAATCATTATCACTCAGACAATCACAACGATTCTGGAAGCCGCAACCAGTCTGTGGAACTCGGGGAGCTGCCGGATGATATGGTGCCCACGTCGATTCTCTATAAACGGAAATCCTACAACATGAACGTCAACATTTTCTGCAGGGAACAACAACAACAATTTTGGCATTCTACCAGCAACGCAAACAGATCCAAACGTTTGAGAATTGTAACGTAGCGTAGATCTTAACTGAAATTCGCCGAAGACGGCACGATGGGAGACGGCATCGTTCTCAGACCAATTCTCGTACGGGAAATTTTTCTGTAAATGCAGCCGTACCACGGACGGCCCCGGGAGGCCGCCGGGCTGTATCTCTCTCTCCTCAAAAAAAGACTCGAAAAGTCTGACAAAATCATAAAAAAAATCTCTGCTCTCGCCACGGGAACGACTAAATTTAAAACCATGCGGCGCTCAAAATGTGGTCCGCCTCTATATTTACTATTGGTTCAAAGAAATCCATAAAATTAAAATTCACCAATGCTACACAAAACAGTAACCCTTTCTAATCACTAGAAACAGACCAATAAATACCCAACAAAATTCTAATAAAATCAGTCCTATCTTTTCACAGTGACAAGCCTCTATTTTTCAAGCTCAAAAACAAGGAAATGTTTACACCGTAAATCTGTTAACGTTGCGACTCCTCAGATAAATCCTAAATTTTTGTACACCCATAATTCTATCAAGAATCGGCGCCGCTAGAGCTGATCGCCTTTGAACGAGAAAAACACATGTTCGCCCCCGCAAGATAAGGGAACGGAAGAGGAAATTGAATTAGAAGAAGAAATTTTTCAAATTTAATATTTTAATAATGACTCTGATCTTTTAAACGTAACCAATCAAAAATCGATCAGCCAATTGTTTCTCGGACTTTTTAAGTGGAGACCACTCTTATAAATTAGAAGTTTTGAGGATCACTTTTGTTTCTTTGAAAAGCAATGTTTTTAGCCTGTTCGAGGATATTTCAAAACATTATTAGTTAAAATTCTTTTTATTTTAATTGGTAATAATCAATTAAGTTAATAGAAGGAAATTTATATCTGTTTTTTAATAATTCAAGGTTATTAGAGTCTGGATAATCTTTATCTTTTTAACTGAAAATTACATAAATATTTCAGTGCCAAAATTAATGACACCGATGAACCTGCCAATACGTGAACAGCTGTTCCATGTTGGATGTATGCTGCTCCGCTTATGCTATATCAAGTCGATTTCGGTTCTTTGCCTTTATTTGAGTATAGGGATGAAACCCCCTCTTGCTCAGATACGTAGAAGCGTGTTGAATTATGATTTCTAAAGTATAACTGTACACTTCACTATATTATGTTTTCACTGGTAATGAGGTTCAGAAACTAATCATACTTTCTGCATAGAATTTCATTTCAAGTCTGATTTCATTACAGAGTTTAATTCATTGTTCACTTTAATCCATTGATAATTTCAAAATTTCTATGAAAATGATCAAAGACCATTGGAAATTCGTTATATTTACAGTCTGAAACATACGTTTCAAACTGCGATCTGAGAGTTCTGAAATGCGAGCATATATCGTCCATAATTATTTTCCAATTACGATATAAGTTTCCACTGAAAAGGATTCTAAGGTTGGAACATTTCTATGTTTTACACAGCTACCGCACAAATCAATTATCCTCTTAAATGTCTTTAATTTCTCATGGCCATTGAGAACAGTAGAAGAATTACATTGAAGACCGAAATTCAGTTGATTTAGGATTGAAAAAACTACTGAAAGATATGCCAATATACTTAGCCACACGGTCATCAGCTACAAACGATGTAAAATCTTGATAATTTTCGTTTACAAATAACAATACATTTTTACAGATCTAGGAGGTCATAGCACCATTTTGAGACCTTCGAGGACCACTTGTGACCCGCGAATCACAGTTAGAGAAACGCTGGTTTAAATCGAGAGTAAATAATTCAGTTTTTAAGCGTATGTTATAAAACAAGAATGCAAAATTAACAAAAGTTTTACTTTAATGTTAGAGGAGTTTAAAATATTTATAAATAGTACCAGCTGTTTATGCAACAGGTTACTAAAATATGCCGTATCCTAACAAGCGCTTGAATGCTGTTGTGTGTGACAGCCTATACCTAAAAGATACAGGTTTCTCAGCAGTTTTTGTTTAGTAAGTTTTACTCCTGCATATCACAAGTGAAAACAAGAACAGAAATTTCTTAAGATTCATTAATTGATACTTCTGATGAAATAGATTATATCAGTGGCTCAGGATCATATCAGCTTTCTTTTTTTGGTATGAATAGTAAGTTAAATGGATACTTTTATTGGCCTGAACCCATATATAACAGAACTACAATATTTCGGTGAAGACAAGATTTTCATTTTGCGACAAAATAAATTCTTGTACTGAAACACATCGAAGAGCTTTGTTTAGCAGCAACTTTATAAAAGAGTGAAAAGTTTCGAAAACAATTTCAATTATTCGGTTGTACAGAGTCTCTAATTGCATTACAATTTATTATTTCCAAAATTTAAAGCATTTTCTCTAGATCAAGCAGTTTACTGTATCGTTGAAGAAGTGTTTTCTAGGAAATCTTTGGAGAGGCTATTCTAAACAATCAACTATGTAATAGCAAATGTCATTTATGTTTAAACTCTTAGAAAAAGCCGAGAAAATTAATGTAAAGATAATTTTAAGGCTGGAAACAGTATTTCTGCAGTTCAGGATTATTTTATTTAAATTAATCATATTTGTGCTTGCTTATATGTTAATATTAATACAATATAAACCTTTTCTGAAAGTGCTTAAAAATGAAATTAAACACAATATTTTTCATCGTATAAGTCACAGTTTATTTTTAATCAAGGTTCTTATTTTAATTTAACTTTTCATACATTGTTTTGAAAGTGAAATAAAGTATATTTACAATATAAAGTATGTAAATCAGAAAAGAAAATAATTAAATTGAGATGCACGTAAAAATAAAATTTTATTTAAAGCCGAAATGCTATCTCTGTAGTTTGTGACCAAGTAGAATCCACGTAGCTTTCCGTAAATAACATGGGGACTTATTTAATTTACTTGACAGTTATTTTATGTTTAAGCGACTTTCCTATCGCTCTTTCTTTCGGTCACATACTCTCGCCAGAATGCAAATCGTCTAGCGCATGTGTATTCAAATGAGGTAGAAATAAATTAATATTTAAGGGAAAGTTTTCGTAGGTACAATTAGAGTGTATTCTGTCTGCCTGAAGACCACGTTGCTATCTTTGATTTCCTAGTGATGAGATTTCTGTGGCGTTGAGCAGTTGTTACCATTAGACCTAATTTAACTTAATTTAGTTTTGAGTTATTAATTTTCGTTTGAGATAAGCTAAAAGTGCTGGCTTTTGTAAGCTCGTGTTGGTGCTATCTGTGAGCTTTATTTGAGTTATGAAAGGCTTTTTTACACCTTTCTCCTGACTTTATCGTAATTAGGGATTATTCTCCAAACAGCTCAGTTAATGACAGCCAAGCACACAAGACACTATAGCAGTGTAAAATGAAAATGCGAAATAAGAAAAATTAAGTGATTAAAATAGCACGAAACAGTGAATGAAGTGAGAATTGGCATAAATAATTTGAATGAAAGCTTAAATTTTATACTGTCCATGTAGTTTTTTAAAATACACAAAAGTGGGAAAAAATAAATCATTTAAATAATATAGTAAAAAAATAAATCATTAACATAAAATAGTAAAAAAAATAAGTGAAATCCTAAAAACTTTTGAATTAAAGCAAAACAGTTAGTTATCCTTAGAGTTTTTAAAATACACTCATGTCCATAAATTAAGGATAAAGCAAAATTAGGCAAAAGGAAGAGTTAGAAGCAAAACAAATTTGACTTATTTGTAAAGCTTTTTTATTAAACAAAAGGTAAAGAGCAAAAAATATGCTATATGTTTGATATTATTAAAAATATTAGCGATTTTTTTCTCCCTGGAGAAAATTACAAAAAAAACTATTTACAAAAAACCAATATTACATGGTTGGTATGATTGTTAATACATTGTATGTCTCCCAGACGATGCAATACAGTCCGTACAACGCCTAGGCGTGCTAAGTATCAAATTATCGATCTGATCTTGGGGGATATTACACCACTCAAAAAGCAATGCTCTCCGAAGTTCCGGTAGACATGTAGGAAGAGGTTGACGGGCTGCAACTCGTCGGCCAAGAATGTCCCACACGTGCTCTACTGGATTCAAGTCCGGTGAGAATGCTGGCCAGTCCACACGGGTGATATCCTCCGATTGAAGGCATTCGCTTACGATGTTTGCACGGTGAGGACGGGCGTAGTCATCCATAAACACAAATTGTGCGCCCATGGCGCCCCGAAACAAACGTACATGTTGTTCCAGAATGACGTCCCGATAGATTTGGCTTGTCATGGTTCCAATTTGAACATGCAGGTCAGTTCTGGAACCCAGAATAATTCCACCCCAAACGAGCACTCCTGCACCACCGTAACGGTGTCGTTCAATGATGTTTTCTTGGTGGTAACGGGTACCTGGAGCTCTCCATATGAAAGTCCGGCGAGAATCAGACTGCAAGCTAAACCTGGACTCGTCGGAAAACATCACACAAGCCCACTGTTGCGGTGTCCACAATGCATGCTCTCTACTCCAGGCTAACCGCAGGCGACAGTGAGTTGCAGTAAGTGGAACGCATCTGACAGGTCTACGAGCATATAGACCAATCTGCCCTAAGCGTCTGTACACGGTCTGCCTTGAAATTGTCGTTCCAGTGGCTGAAGAGAGCTGACGAGATAGATCTGAGGCTGTGCTCCGCCTGTTTCTTTTGGAAGTAACTGCCAAATACCGGTCCCCATTCGGCGTTGTAACTCTGGGGCGACCTGTGTTGTAACGTCTGCTCACATTACCATCATCTTGGAATTGTTGCCAAAGCCTGGACATGACACTCTGGGCAATTGCAAGTTCGTCTGATACTTCCAGTTGGGTACGCCCACATTCCAAACGGCCGATAATTCTACCACGTAAAAAATCATCCAAATCCGTCCTTTGTGTCATAACTATTCGGTTATTGCACTGAAATGCTTATAAAGCGCCTGCGAACAATTTTACTTCTTTGCCTATATTCCTTATATATCACTCTCTTACACTCTCGTTATTGTGACGAACCATCGGTGTCATCTGGTTACTTCCTTAAATCTGCATATGATTCTTGGAGATGTGTGTAGTGATTTTACGGGTGATATATTTATTTTAGAGTTCGATTTCGGCTTGACTCCGAATTATCCTTAATTTATGGACATGAGTGTATATTAAAGGAAAGGAAGAAGAAAAATAATTCTTAAATAATAAGCAAATAACAAGAACAATTAAATACAAATAAATTATCAAAAATAAATGACAGTTAAGATTCATAAAATTAATTATACGTCATTTAATTATAAGACATCAATAAAATTTAATAAAAATAACTTATTATAATAATAATAACCCTTATTATAATAATAATAAGGGAAAAAGGGAATAAAATATGTGTACAAAGCATTAACATTCTTAAAAGATGATGTCATCGAATCCAGTTATTCTTGTAGGCAAATTCAAAACAAATATGTATTTCAAAATATTTGAGGTAAGGAGTGCATTCAAGTAATTTCTTGATTGTTCTACGAAAATTGTTATTCAGTAAATTAAACCAGCTACTTGAGGTATTTGTGGACTTCTAATAAATGAAGTGTACTTTAAAATTAATCATGGAGGGATGGCAAATGGTGATGTTGAAAAATTTTTTTGGTTGTTATATACTCATTTTATTGCGTTTCACTTCGCAGTTAACTTGATTTCTTAAACCTTACTATGAGAGCCTCGTCAAGTAAATAACAGCCGAGTCCGAAAAACATTTAAACAATGCTTTTATTAAAACTTTAAACTAAACAAATGCACAGAAGTGCATACAGTTTATATCTTCACAACTTGCGGGATGTCTGTCAGCACAAATGTAAACATAAAGAGAAGCAAGAACAGAAATGTGAAGTGATTTAAAAGTAATGAGTGACTTAACTGACTTTTGAATCCGACTCTTCAGTTGTAGTTGAATGGAAACAGATTATCAGTTTTTTTATATGAATAAATTTATTTAACTTACTTGCATAATTTTTTTGCAGTAAAAACTGCAAAACTGCAGTTTTGATACTAGATTTAAGTTTTGTATAAAGTAAAGGTAAATCTATTATTTTTGTTTCAGCTGAAGTAATGATGAAATTAAGTTGTCAAAAATAAGTACGAATAAATGTAATAAAATCTGTGTTTTCAGGTCTTAGAATAAGATTTATATTGCACTGTAAATTAATTAACTCATATTATAATTTTTTAATTCGTTATTCACGGTCGTTTTTAATGGAAATGAGAATAATGTAAACTCGGTCTTAAAATAACTAAAATCTTGAATTCTTTATAACACTATATTTGTAACAAATATATGATTGAAATGTTCTCGCATAGAATTGCTTCGGGGGCCACCAGTTTGAGACCACTGCTTCACGTAGCTTACGCTAAATCTTAAATTCTTAATCTTAAAATGTCTCTTTTCTCATTCCCAACCCGGAAGTATTTTAGTTTATTAAAAAGTGAGTTACAATACTGATAGGATGTTCACGAAAGGTTTTACTAAATCAAAAATGTTGAATTAATTAGATATGTTTAATTAACTGTTTAATAACTATGTTTAATAACTGAATATTTTATCCTTAATATTATATACCTGAAAAATTTATTCTCAGTCTTTTATTTAAAGAAATATTTTTCTCAACACGTATATATCCTACAGCACTTAAAATAATATTTCAAGAATATAAACTTGTGAAATCAAGAACGCTTTTCCCATGCTTATGAACTTAAGTGAGTACAGAAATTTCGAATTTTATATGTTTCTATGCAGTAAAAAATTTCAGTGATAATGAACTGTGTAAAAGTGAATAATATTTTTCTAATGGTGGGATGGGATTCTAGAAAACCCTCACGGTTCTAAGAGTTCCGTAAGTCGCCCAAGTTTGAAGACCACCGTTTTACATTAATAGATTAACAATATTAATATAATAATCCAAATCATTTATGTATATGACTTGATTTCTACAATTTAAATAAGTATTTTGATCATTAATTATACTAATTTACGAATGATTCCAAATGTGTAGCTTAAAGATTAATTTTTATATAAATCATTATATCAATAGACACAGAAAAGAGTATTTAGAAACGTTATGATCAAGTATTTCGTTTTTGCATTGTTGAAATAATTGCAAGAACGCAATTATTATAAAATTCCTTTTGTAGAAGTCAGCTTTACATTGCCTTCATTATCAGTTTTGGTGAAATTTCTCATCCTTTAGAAGAAGAAACATTTTCCAGAAAATTGGTAGTTTGTTAGAAGTTAATTTCCTTCGCTCTTTTTTCAATACGCTCTGAATGCTTATTCCAAATTAAAATTATGTAATTCTACACATTTTATGTTAACGTACAATATTGCAAAATTTTATAAACTGTTTCTTCATGGGAAACAATACTCTTATTACTTTGAGTGATAATTTCTGGTAAATTATAGATACACATTTCGGCGAACTGCTGTAGTCTGCTACACTAAATTAGAATCTTCAAGGTTATTTTCAAACTCCCGACTTATCTATGGGAACGGCAGTCGTAGCACACAATTTGAAAAGTAAGCTAGCTTTTCCTCCACTTCATTTGCGTTTAAGATACTATTTCGTTTCATGAAGATTTGTAAGGTTTTATTTAAACTAACAAAGTTTTATTTTAATTTTACTTTCTCTATCCCTTCTCATTTCGACTTCCCGTTAGAATAAGCGCGCCTTTCAGCTTTATGCTAATTTGAAGTGGAGCCAAGTTAAGCAAGAGGTAGGAACCTCTCAGTGTGAGAGAGCTTTTCGTCTCAGACCACGGTTACTCTATTCGACGTTCGTCTGACTAGCTAGCATTTAAATTCTAAGCCATAGCGCTTTTACGTGATTGCTTATTGAAGTAATTCCAAGTGCGTCAGTATTAGTTAAATCCTGCTACGCACCATTTAGTTTAGAGGCCAACCTCGCGTTCATATCTCTGTGAGCAACGAAGATTTAATTTCTATTTAGCTTTAGTTTAAATTTGATTGTTCATTTTAGACCCAAGTGCGGTCTCTATTTTCTGTATCCCTCCCGAGTTGGGAAGTGGTTGTAAATAACTGTGATTTAATAAAAGAGGATTTTAAATCCCTTTAAAGTGCAGTTCTTCTACCACAATATTCTACCACAGAATTCTACCACCGAATATTCTACCACAGAACATAGCTGCATTCAGCTCCTTGTTCCAGATCATTATTTAAGGACTTCAAGAAGATGTTTGCCAAGAATATGCACCGAACACTCAGTCCTGACAGGTTGATCTGAAGAAGAGTTTCAAATGGAGTGGAGAAAATAAGTGCTCTGCAGCGATGACAACGTGCATTACGATCGCGAACGGGAAAGGCTGGAAACGGACTCTAAGTGCCTGTTTTTTAATTAAGAGATTGTAATTTAGGAGATGTCTACAGTTTAAGCTGCAAGTTAAAATAACATTCAGTTTTTGTATGAGAGCTCTTAACAAGCACAGAAACCTTTTTTTTTGTATTTGTACTTTTACTCAGCCTATCGTTTTATACTTTTAGATTTAGTCGCCCAGCCGGTGCAGTGGTTAGTAACCTTGACTGCCGTAGCGATGCGCCCGGTTTCAAATCCAGAGAAGGAATGATTGTAATTGTCCTTCCCTTCATACCAGGCATCGGTGGCTACCTATTAGGTGCTTTCATGATGAAATGGCCACCACTTCCGGGCCAAACGCCCCGGCCATTAAAAAGTACTTTTAGGTTTAATTCCAACTGTATCTTTTTATAAATTTAGATTTTGCTTGCCCTGTGTTTTTATACACTATACTTACTCACATGAAAGCTTTTTCAGTTTTAGTTTTTATACCGTACTTCCTCTAGGACTTCCCTCCTTTTTTAACTAATTTTATCTTCCGAAAATCGAGAGGGAAAATTATGCAAGTATAGTAGGATCACGATTATTCGCGTTAATATGGACCGAAGCTAAATGGGATTAGCAAAAACTCGGACAACTCGGATTGATATAACGAAACTTTTAGTACTATTGTGTTATTGTACATACTATAGGGATTTCACTAACGTAGAACATTTATACAAGAACATAGCGATATGAAACACATGCATGCTAAAATGCTCAGAAATATACGTAGCTCCGAATATGGTATAACTACTATAAAAGTGAAAACACGTACAGTAGAACTGCAATTATCTGAATCAGTTGGGACCGGACCCCATTCGGATAATCAAAAATTCGGATAATTGGATTTTCCGAAGAAAGGGTATATCTACATTTTAATTAATTACTATATGTTAAAAATGGGAAGAAATTTTAAAGAAAAAGAGGTTTTAATTAATTAAAATGAAAAGGTAATATTTTTACGCACATGTTATATATCGTATTATACAGTACTTACAAATGCTGAAAGTCTTTGCTTCCTGAACATTTCGGTCAAAGTAAGCTGTTTGACTGTCGTCATCCGTTTTCCGGCAACCAAGTCGCACATCCACTTGACAATGAGAAGTTGCATGTGGTTACACTAGGACTGACGCTCCATCCATTTCAACGCAGTTTCAAGGTCGACAAACGCTTCACTAGTTAATGGTCCCGTGCCTGATTCAACTTCGACATTAAGGTCATCATCTTCCTCGACACGTTTTTCTCTCACACTTACCAGTTCATCATCATTTAGAATTTTAAATCCAGAGTCTGACGAATCACACACTATTCCTTCTGCTGTATCCTCAGCTCTACTTTCTGAACATCCAGGAATTTTCAAAAGAATATTTCTTTATTCCTTAAGTGGTGCATCATCCTCATCTTCTCCTGTCTCTTCCTTTCCCTTTTCTTGAGCTTCTTTTATCTTTTATCCTTTTCCTTCTGTTCTTCAGTTGATTCTAAAAAATTCTGAAAGCGATTTGGATAGTCACAGCTCGGATAATTGGAATTGTACTGTACCTGTAATGTAAAAGAGGTGCTGTGCAGTATACATATATATCACGCATTTAAAAAAACAGTAACAACCTTCTGTTTCATTTCACAGCCTCGGTTTTTTGCCGCTGGATTTCGTAGACGCCGCAACGTTATACTATCGACTAGTCTTGCTGTTCAGCCTATAGTAGAGCCTTTTTGATCGCACTCAAGCGATGTGTCACTGATCTTGGTCTGAACAATTCCCACGTCTTCGTCATCAGAACTTTCATTTTATGAGACTAAATTTACAATGGCTTCATCAGACAATTAAAATTATTTATAATTTTGCATCCAGTCATTCATATCTTCATAAGTTTGTAACTTATGGCCTCTGTGACTTGTGACTAATTTAAGATAGCCACTTATTCTTCATCATCTGTTTCTTGAGATTGGGCCATCGTCATTCGGCGGAATATTTTCAAGCTTTACATAATAAGTGACTATTTCACATCGCTCCATGTTTCTTTTAGTCAGTAAATGACATCTTTCAGATCAATGCTATCCAATCTGTGAGAGGCAGCTAACTTTTCTTGGAGTGGTAAAACAACACGCTTCCTGCTATCAGTCACTGTTAAACAGGCAGTCACCAGAACGCACATACAAGGGCTAAATTCGCTCACGTTGCTCTGTTGTACAATTAGCTACGTACTCAGGCTTCGGTACGAAAACTAAAAACCAACTGTTATTTCATTCAAAGCTGTTGAACTCAAACGTGATAACAATGGAGCTTTTATCTTTTCCTTTTGAACTATTGCTAAAACCCAGCCTTACAGATTATTTATCGTTTGAGCGAAGCTATTTTAACGAATTTTTATTGCATTGGGCTCAGATAACTGGGAGCCTCGGTTAATCGAAGCTAGGATAATCGGGGTTCTACTGCAGTTTGATTTTCGAAGGTTTCAATTGCAGTAAGAACATAAGAAATAAAAAGTAGTGATGGATAAACTGCTGTTAACTATCCCAATATTAAAAGTCTCTAAATGAAACCTACGTTTCATTAAAAATACATAGTAGTATTAACACTACAGTATCTGACGATGATTGAGACGGAGACGATGACACACTTACCTTGCAGTCCCAGGGACACCTCACATGAATCAAACTTAACGACAGTTCCCAAGTGGGACATCAGGGGAACAAATGAGAAGAGGTGTGGACATCCAATCCGGATTTCGGAAGACGAACACATCAGCAGCAAATAAGGATACAGTGACCTAGAACGTAAATAGTGGAAGTAAGACAAAATCGCATGTTTGGAATGCTTTTTAAGTGTGAAAACCCTTTCCACATACGAGTACAGCTACAGGTTATCTTCACAAAATAAGTTTTAAATAATAAATGCAATTGAAAAATGGGTGGAATGCTAATACAAAAATGCAGATAGAAATCCAATACTCTGAATAAAAACAAAAATAATTAAGTATCAAGGGAATACAATTTACCAATAAATTAGCTTCCAGAGGAGAGGATTATGTGCAATACAGAAAGGGGAAAATTAACAACAATATTTTAAACATTTTCTGAACCTAGCACTAAAACGCTAGACGGAAAAACACAGTATACTTTCCGAGTGTTTTTAATCTAATTTAATATACAATTTCTCTATGAAATGTAGGAGATAAAAATTTTGAGTAATATTAGGGATAATTATATCGAAGCTATATTCTGAATTTGTTTTGAGAAATTTTATGAAACTTTCATATAAGCGATTCAGAATACTATTCATACAACAGTAATTTATTTCCTAATACTAATGCTTCTGACAAAATTTATTTGAACATTTACAGAACATAATTGTTATCAGCTACCGCTTAACTCTTTAACGTGCGTTGTACTTTGCAATGATGCAAACGTATTCTTGAATAAATAAAATGTTTCTAGAAGGCAAATGTAATGAAGTCTCAGGTAAATTATATAACCACAGGCAAATCATTATCAATTAGTACCTTCCATTCATTTTGTACAACTTTTTCTAATTGAACCATAAAACCCCCAGCAAAGCATCCAAACCCAATCTTCAACTACAGGTAAAATGATTAACTGCGAAGGTAATAAAAGGGGTAATAAAATGTGACCGCTAAGATATAAATTTTCTTTACGGCAATATATTTCCAACCACATTGTTGGAAACCAGCTTCTCGCAGAACACATAAAAACTCTTAATAGCCAAACGAAAATAAAAAAAGTCTTATTCTTCAATAATCCTGGTAATTTATGAATTAACGAGCAGTGATAACACTGAAAAAACTTTTTATGATGCCTGGGGTATGCGAAGGGGAAAAAAGGTGTAATATTATCTTTTACCATTTTTTTAAGCTTAGATGCATCCATATTGATCGTTTTCTGATGGAATAATGAGGCGAGTATAATGAAAGAAGTCGTTAGTGTCATTATTCAGGTCTTTTTTCCTTCTAATTTTTAAAAAATATCCACTCGTTTCGTAACAACGAAGGCTGAAGAGAATGAATGCATTTTAAAGTAATTCGAAATACTGAGTGGTTTGTTTTTATTTGGCAGTTACATCTGTAATTAAATTTGGGAAATGTTATCAAAATGGCTTTTTGGATATGACAAACAAGAAACTGAGCGTCAAAACCCAATAGCTGTTTCTTTTACATAAATGGTTTCATGTACATCGAAAAATATCATTAATGCAAGTAATTTATAATCTGCAAGGGCAATTAAAATTGACTGGAAGTATTTATTTTCATATATGCAAGGAAAAAATGAGCGTTCATTATTGCATATTGGACACTTAAGATGGAGCTTTAATGATATCGATTAAGAAATTTTTTTATGAGAGTTAGTCGTAGTAAAAAGAGTAAAATATTTCTGGAGAGATTGGAGGAATAAATTAAGAGAAGTGATATTAGAAACCCCACAGTCGTACATTTTCATTTCGTAGATTTATAACTTGCATTTATGATTTCATATTCTGACTGAAAGGAAAAGAATTAAGAGTTTCAGAAACCTGCCTCCTGTGGCCCCTGCGTATAGGAATAATCACTAACAAAATGTCAGCACAAATATTTGATTAATATTTATTTAATTAAAAGAAAAAATGTTCGTTAAAATTATATGGAAAACAAAAAATTTTGCATCTAAAGAAAAACATCGGCACTACTTTTCACGGCCTCGAGACAAATAGCCAAACTATGTAAAAAAGAGTATTTTCACGTATTTGATGAATCGCGCGATATCGTAATAGTGTTTTTTTTTAATATTAAACATAGTAAAAAATATTGCCTTGTTGAAAACTTTGACTTTCAACTACTATTTGCCAAATTTGATGAATCGAGTCATATCGTAATGGCTTTTTTTCAATATAAAATGCTGACAATTTTTTATTTACCGAGGTGTGAGGAATATGCCGTTTCGTTTCTTCAGGAAGAAGATATATTACTTTGCGATCGAATATGGGTATATGGCCACGAAATGAAGCTATACATTAAAGAAATAATGTGGAGGTAAAACGTGAAAATTTGAAAAAAAAAAGAAAAGGCAGTCAATTCGACAACTGGTTTAGTGGCTCCAGGTTTGGTTTGGTTTATTTGATTACGGCAAAGGACACGAGGGCTATCTGCCTAAGAGGAGGGATGCCTTCGTCAAGGGCGTTCTAAGGGAAACTGGCTTGTATGCATGTGTCTGCATAGGGAAAATCACAAAAACATCCATGCGGCCGCCGAACCGTTCGTCGGTATTCGAACCCCGGAGTAAACTACCAGTGTTCAGCGACTTTACCACTCAGTCGCTGGTGGGCTTATTATTTCCAGAACATCATTCTTAAAAGCGCTGCATTTCATCTGTTGCTGGACAGAGGAATTAACGTCGCCTAAGTGTTGTGATAACATCTGTTAAAACACGACATTAACTGGAACAGTTTTATGAGAGCGGTTTGTTGGTTAGATTTATTTCATTAATCTAACAGACGAACAGTGGCTCTAGAAAAGTATTCTAAATTGGCGAGTGTTTATGCGACGAAAAAACAAGGATGGCAGGGTACTTTCATAACGGTGAATATTCGGCTGGGCAAGACGCGAAAGAGACGAGTACTTTCTTGTTCAGGTTCCAAATCGGGAAGCAAGCACACTGATATTAACGACTGTAGACCACGTGTAATGGAAGGATCGACAGTATATTCAGATTGTTGGCAAGCCTACGAAACAGCTGAGCTTGAAAAGGCTGTTTCTATCTATTTAAGTGTGAATGACATATTTAAACTACGGGTTCTCGCACTCAAAATGTAAAAAGATTGTAGGGATCTGTTAAATGGTGGAATAAAAAGCAAAAGTGTACGGTTCATCTTGAGTCAAGCATCTAGAATGGACATCATCTCTCCGAATTCCTGTGGCCGAAATGCTTTGGGAAAATAAGCCTTTTGATGTCCTATTAAAAACAATCACGCAGATATGAAGCCAGAAATTATATGGGAGGGGTTTCAAAATTGGCGACAATCTTGGCACCATTTTGATAGCGGGGCCGTGAAAATCAGATATTAATTACCACAAACACACTTAGCAGACAATCATGCATTTATGAAAGCTTATTGATCTGCCACGTGTCAAGATTTAAAAAATATTTTAAAATTTTCTTTCAGTAAAAAAAAGGGCTAAAACTGCTTTACGAGCTTGGAATTATGAAAATGTTTTTACAAATTCATCAAAATCATTGTTTTTAGTTACTACATTTTCAGTGTAAGAGATTGCCAAACCGTCCAACCGTATTTGTTTCTTTATTGATCGAACATAACTTTCTATCAACTTCAACTCTGAAAAGCTTCTTTCTAAAGAAGCAAATGAAATATTGTCAAAGAAAGTCATTTGTGGTAAATATAAGTTAAGGACTGATTCTTAGAACTCCATTTTTAAAAGAAACTAAATTTTTCAATACAGACTACTTTTTAGCTTCGTCTTCTTTTATATTCCCTCGTATAGATACATATACTTAAGATTTTTTGAAATCCTTTCGAATAAAGGCCTGAGGCCCGCTCCTTCCGCAATTCTCTCAGTACATATCTGATATCATAGAAAGAACTTAATTGTATTCTAAATTAATTATGTGTAGGATATGGGTGCAATAATAGTAGAAACAGTTATAATGAAAATTTAAGCAGAATTCGATTAATACGTGAGACATCAAATTCCGCACATCCACTATATATAAAGAACACTCTGAATTTGAAGACTGGCCTTCCTCTCTGCGTTATGGATAGAAAATTCTATGCAGAAGAAGAGCTTTCGAATTCATTACACATGAAACTTTCTGCCTGCTTTTAATACAACCGACTTCGGGTTGGATGTACATTGGAAAAAGGAATCAAGCTACGAGTATAAAAGTGAGTGTTTTTTTAATTATAATCATGAAAATGCCATTGAATCACGACATTTTGAGGAACTTGAAATTTCAGGACAAAACCCGTAACGCTCGGAGATTATGACATCATTTTTATTTCTGTTCTCGCAGGTTTGGTTTCAACTACGTAGGTAGGAGAAAAAGTGTGTAGGCATCATCAGAGGGAAAGATTCATGACATAAAGTCAGATCTTACGTATAAAGATTTATGAATAATCAAAAACATTTCAACAAGCCAAATACAAAGGTAAGCGATTGAATTTAACGCTTTTTACATTAGTATTCTTTCTTAGCGTTGACAGCAAATACGGATTTTGTAACATTTTGGATAGAGGTTAGCTCTAATCAAAGTACCTTGGCTATGTAAGACTGATAACATTCGAAAACAGGCAAACATGAAAGAGCAAATACTGTTTCTGTAACTTCCTTGATTTAGTAGAGGGCGAATATTAAAGCCTCTATTAACGCGTGAAAAACTACGCACGTCAATTCTAACTACACGCGCAAAGTGTTCCTTACATTTTAGGAAGCAGTCGTCTCAAACTGGTGGTCTGTGGGTCGGCTGGTGGCCCCGGAAATAATTTTATGTGGCCAGTGAGTATTCATCTATGGTTGTTGTTTCAAATACAGTGTTGCAAAGATTTTAGTTACTTGAAGTTTGAGTTCACGTTAACTTCATTACCGATAAAAACAAAGATGAATAAAGAACGAGGAAATATATTAATCGATTATTTTACAATGTGGTATAAATAATCTTATGTACTCTGCGAAAAAAAGAGTAGAGTTCTATACCTCCCGTTGTACCGGCCGATTGACGAAATTGAATTTTTTATGTCGTAAAAGTGCGACTGAGAATACGTATTAGATTGATATATAGCATTGTTCTAATATAGCTATTTTGACTCAAAATCGGACTTTTTGAGTGACATGTCAAATTGTTTTCCGTATTTCGAATCTACGAGCCTAATGCTACCAAGTTTTGAGAAAATCGCACGAGTAGTTATTAAAAAAGTTAGCTCTCAAAGTTTTAGCTCCCCAGTGTTAATAGTAGTTGATATATATTTATTAACATCTCTTTTCTATTAAACTTATTTCATTCTTCCTTTCATATTTCGAAATTTAGTTTCATTCCAAATAAAATTCTCCAATTTTTTATGATTTATTTTTAAAATTTGTATATTTAAATAATTTTATAAATTTCTCGACCAAACTTTTGTATTATAACCTATATAAGTTCTACCATTCTCTTAAATTGGATGTACTTCTAAGCATACAAGCAGAAAATTAAAGTATTTTTATTCAAAATTTTGTAAGATATACGCGAATTTACACATTGGCCCTTTTTGAAATTTGGTGTATTTATTATAAGCGATAATAACGAAAATGTGATTTACGCACTTTGTTAAAATTATTTGAAAGTATGAATGACGACATTTTTTTTCCGCTCGTGGAGAATGGGAAAAAGGAAAAGAAAATACGTTGCTATAAATTAAGAAGTTCGCAAAGTGAATTATTCTTGGCGCAGACTAAAAAAAAACGGGAAGATGAATTCTTAAATTTCTCCACAAATTTCTCACCAAAAATTACAAAATTTAATATCTAATTTGAGTAGTAGAATCGAAATATGGAAAAAAGTTGGTTTATAATTTCAGAAAAAGTCCGATTTTGCATCAAAATACCTATGTGTCAGAATAATGCTATTTGTAAATCTAATATATATCCTAAGTCGTGCTTTCGAGACATGGAAAACGCAATTTGAATTTCGTCAATCGGCGCAGTAGAGCGGAGATATAGAACTGTGACTTTTTTTTTCGTAGTGTACATATATGAAGATGCAGATTTCAGTAACATTTAATTTTGTACTTGTCCGAAAATAAATCAGTTACGGGTTTTTGCACTAAGAATAACCATTGTCTTTGAGAATACATTTATGTATGAATAGCATTTTTTCACAGTTGAAAATTAATAAGAAAGAAACTAGAATGATCAATGAGCATTTATAAATCACTTATGAAGATAATTTCTAATAATTTCTTTCTGAAGCTACAAACTTTAACAGACTCGAAATGTCATAAGTGTCAAGCTATAACAAAAAATGAAAGGAGTTTATAATTATTTACATACAAATGTATGTATTTGTATCTAAGCATCGAAAAAAGAATTAATAAATAAGAGAAAGACATTAGGTTGTCATTTATTCTCAAGTTTTTCCACTTGGAAAATTTTCCCTCGAACTTTGTTGCAGTTTAAATTAAAGTAAGTTACTTAATGATTAATTAACGTGTAAGAACTATTTTAAAAATATCAACCTGAAAATTTAATATTCAGCTATTAATATATTTGGATAATAAAGCGTAACAAACAAAACGAGATGCAGGCACTAAACTTCAAATTTCCGATAGGAAATAAGCATAAATTTGAATTTTTTCCGTTTACGATATAATTATTATTTATTAGATAAGTATGTAGTAAGCGAAATGAAAAATTTATATAAAGAATTTTTTATCTTGCTAATAAAAAATTCATTTCTATAAAAAATTTTAAAAAATAAAAATTAAAACATTTAGCCCTTCAGTTGGTTTCAGGTTGTGCATTCGGCTCGCATACAGTTTGAGCTTGAGAAAACTGCTGTAAAGGGTTTATATACTTAGAGTGTAACAGAAAAAGAAGAGAGTGAAACACTGTTAAACATTTCTCACAACTAGATCGTTTGTACATCTGCAATTCCTTCAGCGAAGCGTAGTCAACTATATGATAAATGTATATTATTATTATACAGATTTTCGCAAATAATAATGTTTAACCAGTACTTTGGTAAAATCTTAAATTCCTGTATAACAGACTTAATTCTTTAAGAGTAAAATAAGTCTAATACCGTAATGAATCTCCACTTGAATCATAAAACTTCCTCTTAAATCCAAAGAAAAGCTAATCAGCATTTTATGGGCGTCTTTTTCTCGCAAAAATTTCGTTGGTTTTCAGAATGTTAGGACAAGATGCAATAAAATTCATTGGATCACTTGACACTGATTACTGGATCCCGTGATTTCTTGCACAGTAAGAAAGTAATCCATAAACTTGCTTAGTAATCCAAAACCAGGGCAAAACATAATCAAAGCTTTAGCTCTAAAAATTGGTAATAAAAAAATCAAGTCTGTAAATACAATTAAGAAGCTTGAGTAAACAATCGAGAAGAAATTCTTCTGGATCCCTCATCTACAGAATATTAAACTTCGTACAACTGTGGCACATGCATAGATATAACTGCGGCCTAAATTCCCAAATAAACATGGACACGTCTAATAGTTATATAAAAAATAGTAAATTACGGACCCGGAATTCGAGCACAACAAATGCCAAGCACCTACATGAAAGTCCTTGAACTGCTGCATAATTTAGCAACAAAATCGTTCTGCCATCCAACTATGAAAAAAAATAATCCCAATCTTATTTGTCCAGCGCTTCGCTTCAATAAAATAGAATTCCCCACGTCTGACAGAAAATCATCTACAAATGCGTATACTGATGAATCAAAAACTGAAGAAAACATTGGTTCAGCAATCTATTTTCAAACTGCCTCTTCAAATATCATCAAATAGAAATGCCTCTTCAAATATAATCAAAAGTCACTTCCATAATTATAATAAAGTTTTCCAGGCTGAATTTGTCAGCCATAAAAGCAGCAACTGAAACAGTCAGCCTCAACAATCTCAAAGAATTCACCATAAAATCTGACTCCCAAGCAATTATTTTAGCTATTAAGAATCCCTTATCTTCTTTTCCATTAGTTTCCGATATAAAATCTCTTTTTTCTTTAATTCCAAACTACAAAATTCAGGTTTCATGGATCAAAGAAAATAGTGGCAATTTTGGTAATGATCAGGCAGATTAATTAGCCAAAGAAGCAGCTCTTAATGAAGATACTAATGAAATCGTAATTCCATCGCGTTCAAATTTCAAATACTATCTAAAACAATTTGCTATAAAATATTGACAAGATTTGCAGAATAATGCTTCACTGGAACGACGCATATATAAGCTTCACATTTCTGTATTCGAAGCCTTCACTAAATTTCAATGTAACAGCACACAAATCTTCCGCCATATATCTTTTCCTTCGCGATTTTTTTCAATATATTTCTACGCAAGAGATACAGCAAACTCTGACATATGCGCGTGTGGGTAACAGGGAATTCTCGATCATTACACTTTCTAATGCTTCTTAGTTGAATGTACATGTTATGGTGTGTAATAAGCACATGTATATGTTGGGCTAATTGTAGTGTACGCGGCGGAGCATAAAACGAGCACCCTTTGTTCACCCCAAATTATATACACGCACTTGGTTCAAGAACTTATAAATCTGCGTTTTATGGCAACCCCTGTATGAGCATGCATGTATAAAGTTTATGTCAATAAACTCCCGAAGCGGCCCTTATTGAACGCCGGCAGGATGTGGCTCAACTAGATAGTTCCGGGTATCGGACGATACTCGATTTGTCATAAAAAGCCATTCGGGTGTCCGGCCCTGCATTCAGCTGTTCATCTGTCTCTTAACTGAGGAAATCTGCATAAAATCCCCACAAATTGATTTCTTGGCATTCCAAAGGTTTCTAATTAAAGATAAACATCAATATCTTAAGTTTGAAAAAATTATATAACGACTGTCTTCCCATGGCCTAGATTTTTGCCAAGTACAACTTCCTTATGCTGCACATATTTCTTGAACTTTTATATTTTGGGAATATATTCAGAAGAATGTGACCTTAATGAACTTTAATGATCTGCTCCAGCATACAATTTTAAGTATCTTTTTTTAAATTGCGTTCGTTTCCTGCCAAGATTATTTTATGCATTTACAATGTTTGCATTTTCATGTGCCTGAACTCTCAGATTCTTATTCACTGAGATTCTGATGTTTTCTCAAACGATTTGATCCAGTGGACAATTATTTAATATTTTTAGTATATTTTTTTATAAAATTGCGTTCCCATTACTTATTATATTTATCTCATTCGATTTATCTTCGTTTCTATTGCTTCAAAACAGATGTTCTCAATTTGATTTGTGAATTTCAGATCGTATTGATACTGTATTACAATCTCTTTATGTCCAAAACCATTGTTTTTAATAAGTACACTGCTGGACACCCAAATTGCAACACCAAGAAAGACAAGAGGTGACTTTGGATGTGTTGTTGGGGTACAGCAGACCAAGCAGCTTCCACACGTTGCCAAAGTTGATCTGGTGTGGCAGCTTGGGATGTAATCTGGGTCAATCGTTCAGCAACCATGGACTACATGTTTTCTATCGGCGAAAGATCCGGATAGCGAGACAGCCAGGGAAGCAATTCAATCTGGCGATTGACGAACCCTTGGACAATGCGTGCCATGTGTGGGCGTGCATTATCCTGTTGAAATATGGCTGTGTGCAAGCTCTGAAGATAAGGAAGGACAACTGACTCTGTTATGTATTTCTTATTTCAGTTGTGATTTAGATTGTTATGTATTACTTATTTCAGTTGTGATTTAAGTTGTTTTAAAGGTAATGATTTAATTTATTTTGCTTCAGACTAAAAGTTTAATTTGTTTTAATTTTTGTAGTTGAACTTAAGTTTCTTTGGTTTGTTTAAAAGTAATTGTAGTCATTTAATTTGTTCTCTTGACAGTTTTGGTTAACGCTGATTTTAAGTTGCTTGTGTAATTAATTTTTCTTCTTTACTTTTGGTTGGTTAACTATTTAAATTCTGTTTAGTTAATTATTTTTCTTAACTTTGGTTGTTAATGTTAATCTCTTGATAAGTTGATCCTTAAGGTCAATCTTTTTAAAGTTTTGTTTACACAAGTTGGTGTTTAAAGTTTAATTTAAGTTTTTCTATTATGCCCCCTTTTCTGCTAAATTTGGGATCCATATTTTCTGACTTTGGTGGTCGTTTTGGTGTTGTGGAGAATATATAAAAATTTTCATACTTGATTATTGTATTTTAACTGAAGTAATTTTTATTTCCTTACTATGGTGGTCGTGTTTGGTGTCGGAATAAACCCAAGAAAATTATCTGTGAAATTATTATATTTTTATTTAAGTACTTATCAGTATTGAAGTTAATTTGTGGTAAAATCGATAATTAACACTTATCCCTTCAAAACTTTCAAATTCAGTCCGTTGCCCTTCCAAATAGATTTATTGACTTGTTTTCGATTTCTTCGCCCGCTAGACGGTAGTCTGTGAAACCTCTGTCAACATTAGTAAAAATTGCACCCTGCGGAGAGGCTAGTTTCTACATTACTAACTCTGCCGCAGGGTCAGGTTGGCGGGATGTTTTTTCTTACTCGTAGGCTGTTCCTATGTTGGAATGGGACCCCTCGTCGAGGCTAGCAGCGATTCTTCGCCACGTCTTGGAGCTCTTACCACCTTGGGCTGCACCTTCCTGCGTGTTCTTCCCCTGGGGTTGCCGGGCTGTTGGCGGTTTTCCTACCATCTAAAATCGCCAATCGAGCAGTCTTGGCGTTTTGAGTAAAAAGGTTTGGGAGCCGGCGAGAAGGAGGACGGACGGAAGACTGACACGAGCAGCCATTTTTTTGACGGAAGGAGACTGAGCTGAAAGCGTCAGCGTTATCAGAGAACCAACGATGTCGGAAGAAATGGACGAGAGAAGGATACTATGGAGGGCGACGAAAATGTCCAATCTTATTCGTTACTAATTACTTTTTTCTCTCCCTATAGAAGGTCAGAACCCATATCTACAATGTATCTCTCTATGCTAACTTCACTGTTTGGAACGTCTAATTGAAGTAGCTCTGCGACTTTGGCCGAAGTTGTTGTCGACTGTCGGTATCTACAATGTTAAATTCCCTGTTTGGATGGGTATGATCTACTTTTTATATTTTCCACTCCCCGCCACCCATGTAAAATTCTGTATTAATTCAGTATTATTTTAATAAATTTCCATATTTAATTTTAACTTTCTTGTAATGTTTCACTTTTAATTTAGAACACTGGACCTGACCTTATGTTAACACAACGCATACTTAATTATTCTGTTGGAGCTCATGGTCACTATTTACGATTGATTTGAACGCTAGTTTTACAGTATATATTGTGTATATCATGTTGTCACAAACTTTACATATTCATGTTATTGAGAATTGTTTATCCAAATATTGTCTTATCATATGGTATTGAACTTAAAACTTATAAACAAACTCTTAAGAATAAAAGCTTCAACAACTCCAACACCTCGGAGACGTAGCCCTGGCTGTTTAAAATACCGGCAATGCGTACTAGAGGACTGCGAGAGTGATATCTAATACCGCCTCATACCATAATACCCGGTGCAGGACCAGTGTGGCGGTGCATAACGCAACTGTTCAGCATCCTCTCTCCACGGTGTCTCCAGACTCGAATCCGACCATTGTGGTGTTCCAGACAGAAGCCTGACTCGCCAGTAAAGACGATTTCATTCCATTCTGTCGTCCACATTCTTCTTTCATCGTCTTTTTTTGATAAAAACAACAAGAAAAACACAATTGCCGAAATTGAAATCGTCGAAAACTCCAAGCCTTAAATAGCGCTTTGAAGTGGCCAACAGGCGCGCGTGATGTCCGTCTGTGCTGAAATTCTAATCATTTGCATATCTCACTTCCGTTAATGCATGTTGTAAATTTCATGTTATTTGCATGCTTCCTTCAGGGTGTCGCATTTACGGTGGCCAGCAGTGTGCTTAATGCGGGATATAAGGTGGAATTCCACGACGTACCATAACAGGTAAACTCTACATCGTTTCGAAGGCTTCAGATGCTCTTCTACTCAACGTTTTCGTTGTGGAACTCTATAAAGCTTACAGTTTATTTAGGAATAGTTAGTATGGGAAAGCACTACCAGTGACCAGTATTGCGTTTTTTATGTCACGAAAGCGGGACTTTGGATATGTATTAGATTTATATATATAGCGTTGTTCTAATACAGCTGTTTTGACACAAAATTGGACTTTTTCGGAAATGACATGCCAATTGTTTTCACATTTCGATTCTACGACACAAATTATGCCAAACTACCAAATTTGTAAAAATCGCAAGAGTAGTTTTTAAAAAAATTAACTCTAAAAATTTTAGCTCCTCAATGTTAATTGAATTTGATATATATTTATTAATACCTCTTTTTTAATTAAATGTACTTGATTCCTTCTTTCACATTTCTAAATTTAGGTTCATTCCAAATACAATTTGCACATTTTTCATGATTTATGATTAAAACGTATATTTTTAAATAATTTTTTAAAATTTTTCTAGAAACGTTTTGTGTTATAATCTTTGAAAAGTTTACCATCATCTTAAAATAGATGTATTTCTAAGCATATCAGCTAAAAATTAAAGTTTCCTTATTCAAAATTTCATAAGATATACGTGAATTTATATATTTGCACGATTTGAAATTTGACATACTTCTTAAAAGCGATAATAACGCAAATGTGGTTTACATACTTGGTTAGAATTATTTGAAAGTATGAACAATAACGTGCAATGAAAAACAGAAAAGAGAAATAGGTTGCTGTAAATTTAGAAGTTTGCTAAGTAAATTATTCTTGGAAAAAACTGAAAGTGATTCGCCAAGATACATTTTCGAATTTCTCCTTAGATTTCGAAACAAATTTTGCAAAATTTAATATTTAAGCATAATTTAAATCGTGTAATCGAAATATAGAAAACAATTGGCATGTTATTTCAAAAAAAGGCCGATTTTGTGTCAAAATACTTATGTTAGAATGATTGCTATATATAAATCTAATATATATCCTAAGTCACGCTTTCGAGACATGAAAAGCGCAATTTGAATTTCGTCAGTTGGCCGAGTAGAACGGAAGATGCAGAACTGTCCCATATTGTTTTTTTGCGCAGTTTACATCGTTGGTTTTGCCCCATACTTTTACCCGTACCTTCCTTCCGATGCGGTGTGGTGCTCTTGGAGAATCAGGAGCTGCTAGTCCTAAGCCAGTGATTCTCAACCTTTTTTTTTTGTCACGGCACGCTTTTAGCGATTTCAAAATTTGGCGGGAAAGAAAGAAAAAGATAAGTTTAAAAGTTATTTATTTACCTATAACACACTGTATAAAATAATTTATGATAATAATTTTGAATGTAAAATAAAATAATATAAATTAATAAATAATATAAAACAGCAGTACGTTTATTAAGGGATTAATTGCAAGTTAATAATAAGAATACTTTTAATGAGAAATTTGAGTTTGATGTTTTTTGATAATTTCATTTATATGTGGTCGTAAAAATGGCAACGCTACTCTCATATCGTCTTCTACACTCAAAAATCTCGATCTTTTATTCGCTTTCATGTTAGTTAATACTGAAAATCCGAATTCACATAAAATAAGATGTAGAAAATTGTAATAATATTTTTAAAGCTTTTCTGGCATCATGGGATAATCGCATCTAATATTAATTCAAAATAAATGAACTGATTCTTCCGAATATTTTAAAATTAAATCTCGTTTATTAGAAAGCGAAATTAGTTTTTGTTCTTCATTCAAAGTTAATTCAAATACATACGTATTCATTATCACAAATGGATTACGAGCCCAATCAAGTTTTTTATATCTAAATTTGGGAAATAATGAATATTTCTCTCCTCTAATGTTGTCAAGTGGTCAATGACAATTTTATGAATAACTATATTAAAATCTTTTGAGAATGACTCAAACTTTTCCAAACTGCCTTCCTGAACTTTATTCTTCCATAAAGTTATTTGTTTTTGGAATCCCACCAGTTTATCTATTGAGTTTAATACATTTTCTATCGGCCCTTGCATACTTGAATTTATGTTATTAAAAATAACAAAAATGTTTGATAAGCAAGGTAGTCTATCTGCAACAATCTGAACATGCGCGAAAATGCTCCGAAATACGCTGTCCTCCAAAGCACCAAAATCGGCTTGGATAAAATAATTGGCGCGCTTATTAATGTCTTAAAAACCGAATTTTGCCAATTCTCATGTGTACCGTATACTATGATTAAACCCATTATAATTTTTATTATATGCATTTTTAAAATTTGCGGCACACAAAAGTGTCGCGGTACAGAGGTTGAGAATCACTGTCCTAGACAGTTGTGGGCTCCAGGCAATACCTGAATAGTCTAGGTAAGCCACCCGGGTATCCGAAGACGGTTGTTTACTTTTCATTTCCATGAACAGAGGTTTAAAAAAATTCCTTTGTTTCTTTTCAACAAATAATTGCATGTCGAAACTCGACCAACATATTTTGCTCTGTTAAATTACTACGTACCTATATATTGTAGCGGCTTACAAAGCTTATCTTCTTCAAATGATCATGTGCTCTATGTTTTGGAACGTTTAGTCTGCCTGAAAGTCCCTGGATTATATTGCTACGTTTTTCTCTTCTTCGTCTTTTTACGTACGTTAAGGGGTTCGTAGATTTGGAGTGAATAACGACGACACTCGATGAAGTATCGAAACACACTTTATTGGCCAGTATTTTTCAAGACAGCTCCAAAATCACGCTTACAGTCGTCGAAGAACTACTATAAACACGCTGAGACAATCAGCGACACAGTCTTCAGACTATCAGACTGTAACGGTGAAGACGGCTTCACGGCAAAGCACCAGGGTACAGTTCCCGACTCTGCTCGGTCGTTCTCGGAACTCCACGTACTCTCGAAACTCTCCACGCTAGAACTCGCGATGCACTTGACGATACGCTAGAACACAGCTCCCGCTCCGTTCAGTAGTTCCCGGAGCTCAACACACTCTAAGATAAAACTCGACGATGCACTGCCTCGCGATACACTAAGAGACTCGCTCGATGCACTCGACGACCAACTCAGCACTAGACTACTCACTGATTCTTAACTAACTCCGCACTGATCCAACTAACTCGCACCAATTCAACTAACTGGCACCGATTCAACTGACTCCATCTCCGCGTACCAGTAGGGCTTATATAACTTTTGGCTTGTGTTCGAGAACGTTCTGGGCTAAACCAGGAAGAATTCGTTCTAGAAGGTTCTCCATGAGTCTATAGCATATCGCCAGTTTTGTCTCCAAGTGAGCGATTTCTCATCAAATATGGCAACCCTGCCTTCCCTTGACATTTTCCGGCAACCCTAAATCTGCTTTGCGAGGAAGCAATCTTACCGCGCCTAGACATTTCGTAACAATATTACGTGGATTTATAGTGATAGCTTTCTTTATTATGCCCTTGGTTACAGAGGATGGTAATTCAGAGCGGTCATGACCTTCGAAGGTGATAGTTCCGCTTTCAAAGATTTCAAACTATCTTTGAATTGTGCTATCAGAAACAGAACTTTGTGCATATATAATAAAAATTTTACGAGCAATCTGACTAACGTATTTTTTCTATTTTTAAATAACCCAGAATGATAAGATTCTGAATTGCCCATTCTTATCACTGCACTGGGTGTTATTATGCAATAACACATGCTTGAATTCTGCAACCTGATACTTTGATACTTCTTTAATAGTAGTTTTAGCAAGAATTTTATGCTCTTACTGTCACTTCAGATAACTCCGAATAGGAGCTACGAACATATATTTTCTGGTAGAAAACACTAGCTTTGTGAACTGCATGCAACGTGAGCAGAAAAGACAGTATTTAGCCTCCGCGTTATTCAAGGTCACTCGTAATCAGCAATAACAAAATAATTAGAAGAAAATGTGTTTCAGTTTGAAAAACCGCAGAACATTCCGGATGACCCTTTTTGGGACACATATGGATATACACCAATATGCACCAGAATTTGACAACGGAAATTTTCATTTAGTTTCTATGCCTCCGTAAGGAAAATAAAACTTGTTGATCCTTAGATCTGCTTTAATTAAACTTCAGAAATTACTTCCACGTCCGCACTAAATATTGATTACGATGCCATTTGCACATTGAAAAATAACACTTATCGAATTAAATTACTTTACGTCTTATGTGCACTGCATGCACTAACGCTTTATTAGATTATTCACTAACGATTTAGACGGATGTTAACTATCAATAACGGATTGCTTGTTTCTTAATCTTACCGTTTTTAATTTTTCAGTGATTTCTTTTCAGAGAAAAGTCAAACTTATCACATGAGCTTTCGCAGCTAGTTTGAAAATTAATGAAAGCGCGGGAGCAGTACAAACTAATTACAGGTAATAAAGAAGTTCAATTATTCTGCCAGCAAGATTTCAGGAGTATTGCTTAAAGTCGTAAAAGAGTTAATTTGCGAAGCTCTTAATAGTTGAGTTACCTGCTACAAGGCACAAACGTACATACATAGAAGAGAGAATAAGTAGAAAGTTATTTAATTTAAAATATAATTTTAACTTCGGCGTTCTCGCGCCTTTCACTGCCAAAACGAACTAAATAGTATCTTTACTCCAACATTGTTTGCAGCACTGTGGCACAACAGGGTTCCATTCTTCTGGATTCCCTGTACTAATTTAGAGAGGATTAATTCCTTTTCTCTGCAGGGGATAAAAATCCCTTTCCTCCTTGTGGAATTTCCTCCGGGAGACTCGGTGTCAATGCGAAGGAATCACATCTAATTCGTTTCCCCTATTGGGAAATCTGCGCGATTATCTGCTTCATTGTTCGAGCAGTGAATGCAATTTCAATGAGAATGGCATGCGGAAAATGCGCATATAGGAGCTCAGCGGAGTTTATGCATTTCCTACTAAGTTTGGTTCACATGTTATTGTAATTTTAAGAAGATCTGTTAAAGTCACCATTATCTTACGTGACAGTCAATTAAAGAACAATAAAAAATATCTGAAAGCTTTCAGATTTTACATTACGCCCAAAGGGGCGTTTCCTTAACAAGTTCTTTGCACTTAAACCATAAAATTCAACTCAACAGCAATATCACAAAATAATTTTAAAATGAGCAAAGCTTTAGAATTTCCGCTACACAGTCTCGCGCACTGGAGATAAAAATGTTTTTTTTTTCGTACAGTGTTGCCATTGCTCGATTTGGAGTTGTTGAGTTTGTTAAGCAAAAATTCGTTAACGTGTTTGTTGCAAAACATGAAATCGATAATAAAACAAATTTCAAATTCCGACTTTGGGCTTCCAGATGACCATATTCGGTAGAAGATTACGTTATTCAAAATTTTATGGCTATAGGTACCGTTGTTTTATCCCACTGCGAGAAACATACATACATTTATTGAGATTCTTCATTATTTAATTTCTTTAAATGTGACACAGGGCGATAATATTTGATGGCAACAATTTGAAAAGGGAACCGACATTTATAGTGAACCAAAGCAAAATGCCAAAACGAAATTAATAGTCCTTCATTTCAGGGCAATTCGCCCCTTTGGACTAAAAGGAATACAGTTATTAGTTATTAACGCAAGAAAAATTTTAAGTATCTTAAGAACTAATAATTTTAAAATGCTTAGTTTTGTAACGAATACTTTAAAAAATAAATTTATCTTTATAGAAACTGAATATTTGGGTTGAATTTTAGTATAACAGCTGACAGAATGATCTAGTGGATTTTTGATTTCCATAAAACGTTAATTCAAGAAATGTTTACAATCCTCCCCTACCTAAAAATTCATATTTCTTGCATTCTCATCAAAGTCTTCCCCCCCCCTTTTTTAGCCTAAAAGTGCTTTTAGTCTCGAAATGAGATTTTCCGTTAATTCACTTTTAGTTCAAATCTGTTGTTACTCTGCAAAATGTAAGATATTTATTTTTCAGATTTAATCTTTTTATTATTGAAGAACAAACTAAGCTATATAAAAGCAATAGATGCATTTCCTAAGAATATATATTTTTTTTCAATTTGATTCAGTTTGTTTAAATAGACATGGCTTACAATTCACGATATAGGTAACTAAAAGCATTAAATATTTTTCATAGAAATAAGTTATTAGCCCGAAGGAGCGTTAGCCCAGATGGAATATATTACTCTCAAAACGGAATTTTGCGTCGTTCGCTATAAACGGGGTATCCCGTTTTAGATTTTTGCCACCAAATATTATCGCCCTGTATTTTATTTAATGAAATCAAATAATGAGGAATCTGCATGAATGTATGTACATTTATCATACTGTGAAAAAACAACAATAACTAGATCCATCAGATTTTGAATAACGTAATCCTCCACTCGAGCATGGGCACTCGGAAGCCCGAATTTTGAATTTCGAATTTGTTTTATTACCTATTTCATATCTTGTGAAACTTTGATGCATTGCAAAACGGAATTATGATCAACAAACTCAACGATTTCACAGCGAGCAATTGCAAAACAGTACGGAAAAAAGAAAAAAAAAAACTTTATTCTCCAGTACGCCAGATTATTTATAGGAAATTCAAAAGATGTGCTGTTTTTAAATATTTTGTGATATTGCAGTCGATTTGAATTTTATGTGGCTTAAGTGCGACGAACATGATATTTAAGAAATAAAGGTAACACACAAAACGTTAAAAAAATGCACCTTTGTGCGTAATACAAAGTCTGAAAACTTTCAGATTTTTCTTAGCATATTTTTTTCACTTTTTAAATATGCAAGAGCTATATAACGTCCTCATGTTAGTTTAAATGTATATTCATCTATTATCCTATAAAATGTTTCGCTATTCCTCCTGGAATTTTTCTACGAATAATCTCTGTTGATAAACCGTATTAAATTTTAAAGGAGCTCCTCTGGGAGAACGTTAAAATACACTTTCGGATTTTTTCTTTTTATTTTCGAATTCACTCTCACAAAAATCATATTTGAAAACTTTATTTTATTGTTTTCATCTACACTCGTTTTCTGCCTTTGATTCTGCTGAACAGATGGCGCTAAATTGTCAATCTATTTTATTTTCTCATCTTTTTAAAATTCACTTTTTTTACTTATTTCCATCTTTTTATGTAATCTGCTGCAGATCCTCTTAATTCACGGAATATTTGTCTGCACTTAATGCCAGTTCAAGTTTGAATTTTGTCAGTTTTAATGTTTAAAATGTGGTTTGAGGAATATTAATGAACTGAATAATTGTTATGAACTTGAAGGTTTGTTAACTACCAAATTTGCATTCATATTACTTTAAGTTCATATTGATCTTATATTGTAACTGAAATTAAAAATCCTAAGCAGACGGAAACTATTAACATACAAAAAACGTGCTGGAATACACATCCGCAGAAGAAAAGAGAGAGTTTCAAGAAATATTAGATAAATACATATCAAAACAGCATTCTAAATAAATGCTAAATAGTAAATTAGTTCTTCATACTTTTATAAATGTAAAAAATTATTTTTAATTGAGATTAATCTTGCCTTATTTTTATAGCTAATTTTTGTTTATGAAAGTGTTGCCTCATTTTCATAACTAATAAACTTTATATAGTGGATTTTTATTCCACATAAGCCTATGAATTTGATAACGCTTATTTCTAAGAAAATATTTCATAGGCTTCTTTAAAAAATCTTTCTTGATGGAAAAATGTGGCTTTTAAGTTCGTGCACTAAAGGCATTTACCCAGCATAATATGAAAATGGGAAGTTTCGTATCAAATATTTTGATAGAAATAGGATAGTATTTTCATTAGAATAGTAATTCAGTTTCTCTGTATATATTGTATAATGAAATATAAGGTTAATTTAGCAAAAAATAATTAATTACTTTTTTAACTTTATAATTATCTTCATTAAATCAGCTTTGTCTTGATTAGTCCAATGATTTGATTCTAACTTCAATGGTAAAAAGATATGTTTTTTTTTTCTATTCAAGAATAAATGCTTATCCGTGCAAATAAATGCTATATGTTGTAATTAAATTACGTTGTAATTGAATTCTAGACATGAGAGATTTAGTACTTATACGTTACCTATAGCATGAAACCCTGAAAATTAGGTTTTGTAGCATTAAATGAAACAATTGTGTATATATAAATCCATATATATATATATA
>KK115955.1:206608-267022 GCA_000611955.2 Stegodyphus mimosarum | reverse complement strand
TGTAGCAGCACTTATTGCGGCGCGTGGTGGCCACACAAAATACTGATTCTGATCTCTTGTTCTTGTTTGTTTGCTTTGAACATTTAATCATTTATTTGTACCACTACCACTCAACTGTGTATTAAATTGCATTCAATTATGACGATTCCTTCTTGGTGTTGCAATTTTCACAAACGTGAGTGTACAATTGTTACTACAAATACAATTTTCAAAATTAAAAACACAGTGAAAGAAATAATAAAGTCAAATACTTCAACTTCTAA
Organism: Stegodyphus mimosarum; assembly: GCA_000611955.2. NCBI lineage: Eukaryota > Metazoa > Arthropoda > Arachnida > Araneae > Eresidae > Stegodyphus > Stegodyphus mimosarum. The sequence goes on along the minus strand of KK115955.1, from coordinate 266,759 downwards.
AATTCAACATTCATATTAAATGAGCCTCAAAATTATAAATTACAATCAGAATTATATCGAAAATTACAATATGTAGTACTATTACCAAATCACAATGCAAAACAGAGCGTTCAGAAATGTGAGACTGATTATAATTGATTACATAATTTTCAAACTTACACTATGTGATATCTTATTGGAGCATTTGCATCGCCAAACCTTTGGCACTTAAAGCAGCGCAGTGGGTTCGGCACGTGAGGTCTGATGGGTCAGTTTAAGTAGCTTGCCTTAATGGCTTTCGTTAGATCTGGAGATCAGAAAGTGAGAATAACATATTTTGTGTTGACGAGTTACCCGTCCCTATGGACGTTTATTCGACGGACCCCACACACGTTTTGCTCAGCTAGTTTTTCTGAAAGTTCATCCTCAGAGACTGATATCAGGTCTGTTTCCAAAATGATACCTCTTGACGTGTTCAAAGACTTATGTGGTGATACATTAATAGAATGCTCATCCATATTGGTGATTTTTTGGAGAGAGGAAGATTGTGCACCCGATATAGTCTCGATGAGCAGCGATCCTGAACGGAGCTTTTTTACCTGTTTTGGCTTGCCTACTGAGGCCACATAATACTTATGGATGAAGAATGGTGATAAATTTTCCAGTTGACCAGTTATAACTAAGAACTTTGGATATTTGCTTGGGCTAACTATGGTCGAAGTGCAAATTCGTTTAGCGGCTCCAGAAGCTTTCGTTTCCATATGGTTAAGAGAAGCGGGCCTGATCGTCCCACCCACCATGGAGCCCAACAAGGGAACACAGATCCTTGTATTAGGGCTAGCAGGGCCTATACGCAAACGAAAGCCCCATAGTCGGCTTTCTCGAAAGCGGGAACTTCCGAAAGCTTATCCTCTGGCCACTGACCGATAGGACTAGTGACCAGCCTATTGACACTAGCGGGGACAGTTAAGTGCCTCCCGTTTTAAGTAGAAGCAGAGGCCAAAGCAGCGTGTTCGGAGCAGTACCTCGCCCCTCAACTACCAGGATCCTCCTTTCTTACCCTACGGGTCACCATGCACGGCAAACGCATAGGCGGTTTTCTCACTATGATGAAACAGAAACCAGAGTAGTAGCTGCACCTCACAGTGAGCCCCAACCTCCAGTAGAGGAAACCACAAAGGGAGAGAGATAGGAAAAAAGAGATAGACAAGAGGAGAGGAAAAAGAAGAAAAGGAAACGTCACTGGAGCCCCGAGATTGTGACACCCGATCACCAAGACGGTAATCCCCTGACGAGTTTTCACCCACTATGCTTTAGCTGGGCATGTTGGAGCGGCTTTCACGCCTAGGGTATCCCTACCAGGAGCTATGCTCCCGACGTACTTCGCCCGCTCCGCCCACTGACACCCCCCGCCACGCTGAGGCAGCAAACAGGACTTGGGGGGAATTTTATAGTTAACAATAATTATTAATAATTTATATAATTAAATTTCAAGTTTAGTAGCGCCATCTCGTGTCTATTTAATGCATTTTTCATATTTGTGTTGCCTTTGTTAAAGTCATTACCCTAACTTTGCATTTCCCCTGCATTTCACGTTCGGAATTTTTGAGGTTCTGGAAATGTTCATTGAACAGCATAATAAATTTTATCGTTTTTGTATACCTAATCTACTAGGATTTCTTGGTAGAAACATTTGCATTTTTTAACAGTGCTGTTGCACTTTATATAATTTCTAGTTTCTTTATCTATCGTCAAAAACATTTTCGTTGTTTCCGCATTTCCAGAGCGAATGTAAGAAATGACTAAATAATGAAGGCTACAGTGCCCGCTTTATTTCTTTTAAAGGCATATCGTATTCTTTCACGAAAAGTGAAGAAAACAGAAAGTTCCTTTAAATCACATATTTGAATTTTCTCTTGATTATTTTTTTCTTCCTTTTTATTCTAAAATTAATTTGTTGCAAGCAGAAAGAGAAATGCATTTCCTCCTGAAAGAGTCATACGCTTCTATTTGCCTTATGTTTTCAAATTGTTTATCGCTAAAGACTTTTACTTTCATGATTCCTCATGAAAATAAACATGTTTACTTAGAAAAGAAACTTTTCAATCTAGACACAGATTTTTGAAGAATCTGAATTTTTAAAAGAAGTGAAGTAGACTTTGAAAGAATTGTGTTTAGGCACCATAATAATCTTGGTCATAAGTGATTAGAAAATACGTGAGGCTGTTAACAAAGAACAGTTTTAAGTAGAAATGCTCAGAGAGAAATTAAGTGTGTTGAATGCAGTCGTTTTTATAAACTTATATTTTATTCCATCACTTTTATTGTGCCCTGAACGTTAATGCCCTGATGCAATTCGCAAATAAACATCCTATGAATATATTTTTAGTTATATGCGTATAACTAAAAACTTTTAGTACTTAGATTTTTTTTTATATACTTATGTGTTATCCCGTCGACTGTGAAACTGTCGCCAAGCAGCTTGATTTAGCGTCAGTCATGGTAAATTATGACGTCCTAGAGAATGTCCACGCTTTCGTTTGATGTAACTCCAATTGATTCTCCATAAGCCACATTATATTTTTGTGAACAAGGATATAAAATTAACTATTATAGTCATACTTTTTCCTTTTATTTAAAATATATGAAATGATGCAGATTCAAACTTCGCACCAGAGCAGTTTGTTAAGATTTTTTATGCTGTTGTTGAACATCGCAGGTTACCAATCTGTTATTAGACTCGCTCCGGCTAATACAATTTATTCGTTTTTCTAGCTTTAGAAATAAGCATCACTTTCTTCGTATCAGAGATTCAAGAGAAAAATCGCAAAATATTTAAAACAAAAAAAAAAAAAAAAAAAAAAAAAAAAACAGCAACTCTTTGGAATTTCTGATACAGTTTTAGGTGTTGTCACATATTGTCTTATATTCGCTATATTATTTCTTTGAAAATTAGACATTCGAACGGCCAGGAGCTTAAACGAGTTATCATAAAATGAAAAAAATTACATGATTATTTTTAATGAGTCTAGTTAGTGTCATTTTGCAAAAATATTTTTTATTTTTAATTAGCATTTCTTTATTTAAACGCATTTTTACATCCTTGTACAAAGTAGAGAAATTATTGTAATCGCCAAAAAGCTTGGGTATCATTTCAACGGAAATTTCCATTTCACCCACTTAATAATAAAAAAATAATTGTACCAAAAATACCCACCAAGAATAATTGTACCCACCAAAAATAATTGTAAATTGGATTAAAAATGGATTCAGAATAGATTTTTTCTTGACGTCTGTACTTACGTATGTATGTTTCTCCCACAACTCAAGAATTAGTAACCGTAGAAAGTGGAAATTTTGTATATGAGACTGCTATAACATACAGGTGTGCACTTCCTTTTTCGTTGCAATCGGCTGCACTAATCGTGTATAAATAAATACACTTACATATATTCCCATTGTGTTACCTGGCTCAGTAAGCCTAGTTTTTTATTTTTATATGTTGGTAAGTTGTGCATTTTTATTTCTTTGTTCGAAGTAAAGGAAGTATTGTAATCATGAAAAATTCAGAGTATCATATTTCAACGAAAATATCCATTTTGACGGCTATAGAATGCAATTTAATGATGTTTTTGAGTGACATCCGTACATAAGGACAGAATAAAGGACTCTGTTTTCCCAAACGAATTATAAAACTGATTTAAAATGTAATTCAGAAGAGATTTTTTCGTCGCGTCTGTAGGTATCTATATATGTATCTCGCATAAATCAAAAACGGAGTAGTCTTAGAAACGTTGAAATTTTGTATATAGGACATATTTTTGTATATAGGATCATATAGTTGTGCACCTCCCACTTTGGTTGCAATCAGCCTCACCAAAAACTGTATAAATATATACCCAGTATGTTACTCGGTCCCGTGAGATCAGTTTTCTACAGAACAACAAGCATGTATTATTTTCAAAGTTATTGGATGTTACCATAAAAAAAGTACATTAATTGAACTTTATTTGAAAACGGATAAACGAGGGTAATGCAGCGTGTAGAAAGTTCATACTTAATAGTGTTCTAGTCAGTAGGCCTAACAAGATAATAGAAATCGATGAATACACTTTTACAAAGCTGTTCGTACACTTACACAAAATAGGCTACTTCGTGGACTTTGTAGAAAAACTGAGGTATGTGAAAGATGGAGTAAGAAGTGTGAATTAGAATTCCGTAGGAATGAATTCAGGAATAAAACTTAAAATGACGGGTTTCGTAACAACGAAGGATTAACTCATCTGATTTAAATAGCTATCATTGTAGTAACTCTGCCTTATCGTATAAGTTATATTTAAAATTTCGAAATATGTTCATTCGGATGATTATTTTTCGATGTATTCTCTAACATTAAATATGGAAATTTTGCAATAATTAAATAGACCATTAAACAAATAAATATGAGCAACATTTAACAGTAAATATATATAAAAAATTCAATATAGAAATTGTGAAACATTTTCTGTAGGATATTGTATGGTCACTGCAAATATATATATATATGTATATATAATTCCAAGGAAATAGAAAAGGGTTAAATATTAATTTCAAGAACTGACTGAAAAAAATTAGATATAAAAATACCAAGTCACACAAATCTTTATCCTCACTGTCAGTTTTTAAAATAGTCTCTCTTCTTTTAAGTAAATTTTTATAACTGAGTTTTACACTTAAAATGTTATTTATGATGATGGGAGGCGCTTTATTTGAAGGTTTGGAAACTCCTACGTACAGAGTATGGTCATTATTTTATAAATATTATTTAATGATATATAGATTTTGGAATGCCGCGTATGGTTTGGTATAGTATATTTATTTATGGGAAAGCACACGATGCTGCCTGGCTAAAGGAAGGGATACCTTCCTGGAGGACTTTCTAAGAAAAATTGGCCTTGTATACAATTTACACATCGGAAGAACCACGAAAACGCCCATGGAGCCAACCCGTTCGCCGGGATTCCAACCCGGGGCCGAATTACCAGCATTCAGTGACTTTACCGATTAGTCACTCATCAGATTTCGGATGCCGAGTTCCTTGTTACAATGTGCTACAATGGCCCCATAAATTCGTGCTTGAAAAAGTCTCAAATAAAATTAAATTTTCATCAGATGTTTTTGTGTTCTGTTATTAGCTTCTTGGGAAATGTCTTCTGTCAATTTCTTTCTTCTTATTTTACATTTTACGTTTGTCGATGCATAAAATATTAGAAATCCGAGATTTCATTATATTGCGAAGTTTTTTTTTAATTCTAGCATCCGAGATAAAATATTCCATTGGATAAATGAGAAGAAAATTTCTCTTCTACAGCTTTCGTTTTTATTCTTCAGTAAACCGCTATTATGTCAACAAAATAAAGCTTAAATTTCATTTGCAAATTTTGATGAAATTTACTAAATTGAACTGTCTTCAGTTTCGAGTGTGAGGTTAGTGGAGCATAATTTTAACCTCCGTTAACAAAAATGTGAATTTAACATCTGACGTATTTCTCTTTCAGCGTCTTAAAAATCTCACGAAAGTCTGCTGCAGTCATAATTCTGCTTTCTAACTACTTTGCTATAAATAAAGAAATGGAAAACTTTCGTGATTCCTTTTTACTCCTCTTGGCTGCTGCGGCATCATTTCTAGTTATACCAGTTCGTTGTCACGGAAAGATTTAATTTCAAAGCTCGGCTGTACAGTTGTTATCATACTGCCTTAAACACAGGCGTCTCCCTAAATTAGGTAATTAATCATATCCCATTCCGGTTCCTCTGGCAGTAAGAAACTCTCACGCAATCTGCGAAACACAGATTCTTGTTAAATCTTAAAAGAACGTCAAATTTTGCGGAAGTTTGACTAGGTTAATGTCCTAGAAAAGTTAGTCATGTAGACATAAGAATTATTATTTTTTTGATTCATAAAAATAATAAACTTCTTTAAAAAAATTTAATGGCACGGGTTAATTTAACTGAATGGTTGCATTGTGTACATCTGATAATCTATCTTGTGTGACGTATAAAATGATATCATTGTGTGCATTTGATGTTTTAACTTGGTTGATATATATAAACGTAAGTATTGAACGATATAAACTTGCATTAAAGGAGCTCCAATTTCGTCGGTAATTATCATTCTGTGAAGCAAGCAAGTGCAGGCACTTCTGTGCTATGGAATCACTAATACAATGCAAATTTCTGTAAATGTTTTAATTCTATCAGTGGCCTAAAATATTATTCTATTTAAATTCTAGCTATAATCTAGTGACTTATTTTTATAACACGTGGACGCATATAACTTATTTGTGTAATGCTTATAACGCATAGAACGAGTATCGCTTATAATGGTAAAAAATATCATGTTTTCGAATATTTGTATTTCGGACGATAATGTATATATCTTTTATAACGTTAACAGCCTACCATATTTTTTCTGTGAAAGCATTTGAAACGCTGTAACTCCGGCTCTCGGAGCAAATTATTTAACTACCTCAAGTTCGGTACAAAATAAGGTGTTATGTATTGTGGGGCTTGAAACAAATCCTCGGGTAATTATAACAACATTTTATTTCCAATTAAAGCACTAAGATATCTTAATTGGTACTTACGTATTATCCCGTCAGCCACTTAAGGTTGGCATCGAACCGTGAAAGTTGGCGGAAATCTTTTCCAGTATGCGCCAACGGTTAAGACGGAATACTGAAGTAACGCCTCTTTATTTAATAAACAATCAGTATTCGACCTACTTTCGCTTTGGCTCTTTGAAAAATGGCTATCATCCATGCCTGCTATTCTGTGAGGCCCTCTAGTTTTACAGGAAGTTCTATTTATAATGCTATGAATACAAGCTTCCTGCAAGTAATTGTTTCAATTTATAATTGTTTAGTTGACTATATTTATCTGACGGTATCGTGTTCATTAGTACGTACTTTTCTGATCGTAGGATCCGAACACTCTGCAAATAATCCACTACTTACTGTTCTTTAGAAGGCAGGTGCCATAATTTTAAACCTTTTTTCTTCAAAACAAGGAAGAATATGCAGAAATATCACTTAATTTATATTTATTTTCATAAAAACAAAGTTAGCTTCTTCAGAATCAGTCAGATTACATCACACGAAAGCGCAGACGTTAGCAGTACGTTGTGTCACGCTAATCCATAAAGTGAGCTAAATCACGCTATTTGTCGACAATTTCACGGTCGACAGAACAGTATTTAAGTGCCCTTATTTTAAACAAGGATATGGATATAATCACCAGTTAATTAAAATACAAGTCCAAGCATTATACCTCCAACCAAGCTAAAAGTATACCATTCTAAACTGATACGCAGAAACAGTAAGAGTAGTTAAACCAGCGAGGCGCTAGTGAATATTTCCAAGGTGACGATGGGCCCAAGGTGACAATGGGCAACACTCACATAGCTTTCGAGGTATAAACACGTATATACTGGAAGGTGAATTATAACCACCAAAATTTCTAACTTTATACAAACAAACACGAAAGTAAAACCATTTTAAATTTATTCTACCACACCACTTGTGAAGGATTAAATTAATATATATAAAATAAAATTACCAGCACACTGAGCCAGATTTAAAACTCAAGCTTCTCTTCACAACTGCTGTAAATATAACAGTTTAATCTAAGCTCGCACGGAAACCTCTCAGTACTCCGAATCTGAACTAAAAAACTGAAAAAATGGTGCTCTTTGCAGTTTTTATAACTTTAGCTCGGCTGCCTGGAAATTTCCAGTGCTTTTCATTTCTCGAGATTAAGGAGAAGCATATACGGTTACAGGTATATATATGGGCCGGATACGGTTACTGTTAAGTACAGGAACCAATTAAAGTTATTTAATTATAGGTACCGGAACAAAATATCGCCTACTTTGACGACGTTTACTGATTTCTCGCCAAATTTGCCGATAAAGGTTAGTCGCCAAAACCACTGCCAGACTAGCCGTATCTCGCCAGTTTAGCCAGAGAGTCAGTTACTTCATTGTTAACTAGAGTTTCCTCTGCAATCTTATCTTTCCGTCAGAGCTTCGATCTCTTCAGACTTTTCATTTTACATTATACAAAAGATTCTAAAATTTTGTATAAAATTTTAAAAAAGGTATTTATATTTACACAAAATTCGTAGCAATAGGATTTTGTCGTTCTCGCATGACTTGGCTCCGTGAAACCACTCAAACTCTGTCAGAAAGTTCATGCTCTAAAATAAAATTACTGAGCTACACTGATGTGGAAATTCACCAATCTCAAATCCGATCCAAAACTTGCGCCACATTATCAAGGAACATCTTAGCTAAATGGTTTGCACGACAAATGAGCTCATGGTTAAGAATGCTTTAAAAGTGAGGTTCCATGACAAAGAAGTAAAAAACATGTGCACAATACTGTTACAGACAATGCCTAAGCGCATTATAGAGCTCATTTTTGTATAAGGAGAACAACATATTTCCTATTATTTTTATTGTATATATTCTTAATTATTTTGTTTATCCTTATAAATTTTATTAATTATATATATATATATATATAATTAATAGAAAGTTTACAAGTTATGTTTATTTTTATCTAAACTATTGAAGCAAAGTCAGTCATTAATTATGCCGCCAAATAATATTATGCAAACATTCAGAGTAAAATACGCAAGCGTATACATGCGTGTCTGCGGAACTGTGATTGTGAGCGCGATATAAGCAGGGTTTTCGGCTATTCGTGCTCTTGTACTTCTTCACGACGTACCCCGAGTTTTACCCATGAACGTAGAGATGACTAAATGAAGTGAAAATTTTTCAGCAGGTCGGAGGAAGGCCAATGACAAGCACAAATGGCTACAGAGCTCAGTGGAACGCTCAGCGTAGTCTGCAATTTGTGGAAACAGTTTCAGTACATTGCGCTCATACCGAGAAGGCCTGTACAATATCACAGCGACGAAAGAGGATCGTTATTTGTCATTTTCAGCACGGCAACATAGGACTGCTACAGCTTCACTGCTATCACATACTGCTACTGGAACTCGAGTTTCACGGTCTATAGTTACGTGAAGGCTTCACGAACAGACATTGTACAGACAACATGCATATTCCATAAGACTTCTCTGGAACACCGTGGTTTTAAAAGTTTGGTCGAGATACGATTTGGGCATTGATGCTCGGTATATTGTACTTGCATCTGGGAAGAGCCTGAAACACTTCCATTCCATCTTATAAGGGGAAAGATCATTACTGCGGTGACGGTTTTTTACTGTGGCTTACCATTCCTGTCTCATAAGGGAAAAGATTATTACTGTGGTGACGGTTTTTGCTATGATCATTATTATGGTTTACGTTGGCGTTATGCTGGACGGCCGCACATCCCTGCATGTATTTGACAAAGGTTGTCTGTGTACTATGAGGTACAGAAAGGAGATGCTGGAGCTTTATCTTCGATTTAGGAGCGCAGTTGGTCCTGGGTTCCTTTTGATGGACGATGACTCTTATCAAAAGAGCTCTCAGCTGGTTTAAGATTACTTAGAGAGAGAGAGAGGATGTTCGCTGCATGGTATGGCCAGCCAGATCTCCTGTCCTTAACCCTATGCAGCATGTCTGGGACTCTCTGAGAGCAATTTTATCTTTGTATCCCCCTTCGAGAACCATTAACTAGTTTAAAACTGTCTGAAGGAGTATGATCGACTGCCATAATGACTCCTCAAATCCTTCCTGTAACACTGAGCTACATGCAGGCTGTAAAAGAAGACCATATCCCATATTAGAATCATTTTCAGTTCAATATCGCAACGGCGGTTTTGGACATCCTTGCACTATGAACATTTTGCTAATAATCGTACGTATATAAAATGACTTTTGAATAGTACATCTCTTTCTATGTTATAAATGTATACTCATACCAAATTTCATTAAAATCTGTCCATTAGAATTTTAAAAATTCACATAATGTGCAGATTCTCTTAATTTTTACACGAGTGTATATTCCTTTTTTATCAAAAAGAATGAAGAATGCTTACAAAAAAGAACACGCCGTCGTACAGAAAACAACTGACTGCAATGATGCTGCATAGTGCAAGATAAAATTTTCACCAGTAGGAAATGAATTAACGTAAATCACCACATTCCTTTATTGTATTTTTAGAAAATGATTATTTGCTACCGTTCAGCAACTGCTGAAGAATTAAAAAAATCTATGTGTTCGTTTTCTTTTTCTATGATGTTCACTTGCTAAATTTTTTAAAAAAATTCTAGAGTCCTAAAACCCTTTGGAAATTTGTCTTAAATTACAAATTAAATACACAATAAAAATATAAGATAAACTACAATAGCAGAATTTAAAAATTTAAGAACAAAAAATTAAAATACTGGGAAGAGAGTATCATACGATATCGAAACTCCCAATAGCATTTGAACAAGAACTCTTGTCTTAGAACTATATAAAGGAGGAACTGGTCCCATTTACGAAACCGGAATCGCAGAGCGGACATTCAGCACTATCGATGATACCAATCCTGATCACATGGGCAACTAAGCAGACGTGTCCAGCTGCTAGTCGGACACAGCTCCTGCTTTGTCTCGAGGGCAGTCTTGTAAATCGTTTAAATTCTTGCTCCAGACCTTGTTTTCAGTATGAGTTTGGAGATTACAAATAAAAGAATCATTGATCTTGTTATCTATAATCTCAAAAACTGTTTTAAAAGATGTTATGTTTAAATCACTTTGCGTTATTTTCGTATCTTTCTTTGTGAGATCATCTACCGTTTCATTTCCAGAATGCCACAAATAGATAGTAACTGCTATAGAACAATTCTCTTAAGAGAATCAGATAACTATTTGAATTGGTACTACCCAACCTTTAAACGTGCAATTGATTTTGACGAACATTCTAGGTTAATCACCTGTAGTAAATATTTATCTAAATTTAGTAGCTTCTTCGAAAAATATGCACCGTATTGAAATTTTAATACACAAAAGATTTTAAAGTACTCACATAGAATTGAATTGAGTTTAATTTCACTAAGCCTAGATGGGAAAATGATCCGAATAACTAGAGTTCCAGATATATGGAGTCAGATAATTGGAGATATATGTTCTATTATGATACGGAAATTTTTTGATTTGATCTGAGAGTTTTAAAGTAAATAAAAACAAACTAAAATGTTTTATAAAATAAAATATTAATATAATCTCTGAAATTAGTTACCCTTTAAACAGTTTGAGTTACTCTCACGGAGATTACAATTGAGATTGTTAGAAATGTCTCTACCTAACTCTAATTCTAAAAGATTACCACTGAATTTTTTTCTTTCTACAACTTGGAAGAAAATGCGTTTCAAAAGAAGACGAACTCGAGAAGTTACGAAAAAGAGCATTTAAATTAGTTTCCATGTCATGAAAAAAGTTAAGTTGCTTGGTTGCTTTTGAACTGTGGTCCGTTAGCAACTATTTTCCGCTTTGCGCTACATTAGCTTTGTCTCTTGAGTGTTATAAAATAAATGACATTTCATTCCCTTTCCCTTTTCGGTTCTTTAAATTTTTGCTTAGAGACCAGCCTTTTCTCAGATGAATAATAACACAGAAAATAATTCGTCGAAAAGTTGTAAATTTCAAAAAGCCAAATGTGCTGCTCTGTTAAAAATATGGAAATTTTTTGTGGTTCCTAAAATAATTCCAGTAATTTATTACAATTATAATTTTAAGTTTTAAACATTATAGCTTGTAAGCTCTCTTTTTATATTTGCTTCGAAATCATTTCTTGCCTATAATTGCGTTTTAGATATTTTATTTGCCTAACTCATCACTTTGTAGAGACATTAGGTTATTTCCAAGCAGGAGAGAGGAAAAATGAGCAACGCCTTCCCCGGGACTCGAACCACGCACCTCTGGAATACGCGCCCAGCGTGCTGACCACTACACCACAAAGGTATGCGAAGAAAGCAGGAGAAATACCTTATAACTTGGCATACAAAGCAATGTTTATTTTTAAAACAATGTTTTTGCTTAGAAGTGTTAGTGACGAGGAAATATATTTCATTTCCAATTGTAATACATACTCGAAAATAGCACCCTTTGAGTGTAAGACAGTTATAAGAATGTCCACAAGTCCCTGAATAACTTTAACCTATTATTCTGGGCACCCTATAAGAGGTAGTGTTATTAGAGGTAGTGTTATTTTCAATGTTATTAGAAGTATATCAAAGGTTTTTGCTAAAAATTTGTTTTAGTTTAATAAATAGATAATGAAAAAATATGGGTATCTGAAAATCTATATGTCACAGAGGAGTTGAAGCAGAACAGCCCGAAAGTAAATGTTTGATGTGGGATGCTGCATAACAAAATTTTAGGAACATTTTTCTTCCATGAACAAACAAGAACAACCACAGCTTACCTTGATGCAATGATTAATTGTATTTGCCTACAGCTGGAAGATTGTCAACCAAAGGTCATTTTGTTGTATGTCACGCTCGTGTAACTTGTGTCACTAGTCACAAAAGCTTTGAACCTTCTTTGGCAATGTGTGACCAGTACCAAAGGTATAAGTTGCATCGTTCCCAAACAACAAGCTGTTAAGTTGTTCATGAACATCCTGGATCACCGTTGCTTCGTGTAAGACAGCTTACATCCTTGTTTTACCAGGGATTAAAATCCGTGCTCTTCGGACAGATTCTAATAGCCAGTATCACCAACCATTTTCCCTTCTAGGAGGCATAATACGTTGTTTACCAATTTATATTTAAGCTTACCAGTTCTAAATTGTCATTGCTGAACTACACATGGTTATTTTAATTAACAGCAGTTTGTACTTATAATTACTTATTTGATTTATTTAGTATTTAAACTGTATAATTATTCTATAAACTAGTATGATAGTTAACGTTTCTTGGAGGTTGGGATACATCTTGCACATTCACTACTTCGACTGTAGTTCAAGAAGTTTCGATAAACTGTGGAGATTTAAAATTTACTCATTAATCTAGAAAAAGGAAGTATGAGATCGTGTAGATTTATTTTTCTGCTTCTTCCTGTTAACACCAGAAAATAATGGCTTTTATAAATCAAATTTGGTGTCTATAGCACGCGAAAAAATGTTCCCTTCTTGTCAATTTGCAATTTTATTTATTAAAATTCTCAGTATGACACATTTATAACAAATATTCGGGTTATCCTAGGTTTATTAACAGTTATTTTAAGTTACGATTCTTTCCTATTTATTCTAATATCAGCTTACAAATAAATACCTGCCAGAATATAATTTCAGAAACGCAGTCAATGCAAATGAGTAAGAGAACTATTTAAGTCGATGTTTCACCGACTTCTACAGAGAAAGTCTGATTTTCCTGACTAGCGCGCGTTTGTCATTTGGCTACGCTCTCTCTTGGCTACTACGCTCGCCCATACTTTAGGCTCTTGCTTGGCTTCGGCGATTTAATTTAATACTTAGGGGCCAACTGCTTAGAAACCTGATAGCTTCAGCTATATCTTTCAGATAGCTTTAGTTAAGCTTAGTTTAGTTTAGATTAATTTAAGCCCAAGTAGAGGCTTTGTGTATACTCCGAGTTATGAGTTGATTGTATTTAGTCTGAGAAATAAAGAGTAGTTCAACCTTCTTAAGTCTTACGTGTTTATTCTCACACTTAAGCGATTATTCGCTTGTTAGTGTTATTGGGGTTCTAAGATGGAACATTGGAATTAAATAAGTAAAACCTCACAATTTAATAGAAAAAGTGTTTATTTTTAAATAAATATGGTATTTTATAATCTGCCTTTATACTTGAATTTTTGCACTATTTCTTTTATTCACACTGAGCAGAGTAAACTTCGATCCATAGCTCCAGCTAAGCGGAGAAAAGACAGTGAGAATTTCACTTTCCTACAAGTTTGTGAGGGCGGGAAAGCAGATTTACGTCGCTGCATCATATTTCACACAGTTAATATAGCACAAATAAGCACAAAACTACCTAGCTACTTTCATAATTAAAGCAGTAATTAACAAAAACCATTTTACACGCCATCCTCTCCGTAAATAATAGGAGGTCCAAGTACATTCTCTGAGATACCCACTAATCATATTAGTTGAGTATTCAGCGCTTGATGGATTGCGGTGAATTTTGAAAAATTTTAGAAGCTGTTGCCATTTTAGAGCTTAGTTTATGAATTCATTAAGGGAGAACAGCTGTAAACATGGGGTTAAAATTGTGATTAGCATGCAAAATTGTATTTTGCAATAAATCACGAGGATCAAGGGGATATAATGTTAAATGGTGCTTCTTAGTAAAATATGCTTTGAAAGTTTTATCTTTCTCTAAAGCGTTCATGTTATAAATTATCAAATCATTGATTCTTTTAATTAGGTAGATTCATGCGCTGTATCTGCAATTAAGTTTATTTAAAGCGTTAGTTAGTAGTGATTGAATGTTTGATCCCGTCGCCAATGAATTTTTGATTACTGTGTGGCTGGATGTTTGATTATTGGATAAATATTTCGCTATTTATCTTATGGCTGTGTACCTCTTATGGCTGTTATATACCTACCGCTTTTAGTTATTTAGTTAGTTATATTTTTGACGGCGTTACTAAGATTTGCTGTTAGCACCGGAGGCGCTATTAACCTCGAAAATTGCTTTTTGTTCGTATCACTTTTGTGTCCGAATCACTTCTCAGTTTGTTACCACCAAATGTTGTCGCAATGTATTATTTAAAAAAATAAATAATGCAGAATCCGTGTGTATGTATGTTCTTCGTTGTGTAAAGACGACGGTATTTATAGCCACCTAATTACAAATACTCGCAGTCCACCGCCCCTCAACGAACATGAGCATCTCGAAGCCTGAATTTTGAATTTCGAATTCGTTTTTGATTTATTTAGAATTTTGCTCAATTTAAGGAATTTTCATTTAGCAAACTCAACAGTTTGAAAGTGAGAATTGGCTAAAACTGTTTGCAATGCAAATTTTTTGCGTGTTGCCATTCAAGAAAACGTTATTTTTCAGGTTTTCAAATTCACAAAGTCGGCTATCTGAAAGCAATATTTTGCCACCGCTTTATGCAGAATATTTATTATCTCCACACGTCAGCGTGTTGTCATTCATTAAAGAGTAAGATATGTAACTTTCGAATTGAATCTGTCTGTTATTAAATGGCCAAGTAAGCGAATAAAAAGCAAACAACGCAGTTTTTAAAAATATCTGTTCTACTTTTTAATCTGATTGATTTAAATGAAAGTGCATTTATATTTTGAGATATCTAATTAGAAATATTAAATACTTTTGTGAAATGACACGACCTAGAATCATTAAAATCGTTATAAACTTTCTTCTGTTTTATGGCAAATCTTTAGGCTGATAGTTTTCAAAATAACAAATATATAAAAATGCATGGCAACTCCTAACTCTCAATTGGGAATTCTAAAACATGCTGTCTTTAAATATTCTCCGATCTTGTACTTAAGATGGAGTAAGTGCGAAGGAATCCATACATAATGATAAATCTAAAGCGACAAAAAACTGTATTAGCGGGAGAGAGTCCAAGGGCAGATTGGTAAACTGTGATGCTCAGAGAGAGCATATGAAAGCTTAACAAATCATCTGGTGCGACGTTAAAATCTGAATCCTTTCAGATTTTCTTTCTTTTTGTTTTTATTTCACTTCTTTTCCCGCTGTATTATTGCTCGTTCGAATATGAAAGTTGCTGATTTTTTTTTTATTTTATGAAGCTTTTATTATTGAAATATGAAGCTGTTTAAATTAAAATGTAATGTATCTAAAATTTAATGAGTAACTAAATTAGTTAATAAAAAAATCTGAAAGTTTTCAGAATTTATATTAAGCTCAAAAGGGCGTTTTTAACGTATTGTTTGTTACCCTTATTTGATAAATATCATGTGCTACTTAAGCGATAAAATTCTTCGCACTTAAACGATAAAATTCAATGCAACAACACTATCGCAAAATAATTTTAAAATGAGCATATCTATAGAATTTTCGATACACAGTATTGCTTGCTGGAGATAATTTTTTTTCTGTACAATGTTGCCATTGCTCGTTTTGAAATCGTTGAGCTTGTTAAACAAATATTCGTTAAAGCGTTACAAAATACGAAATCGATAATAAAACAAATTCCAATTAGGGCTTCCAGATGCCCATATTCGGTGGCCTATTACGTTATTCAAAATCTGATGGTTGTTTTATCACAATGCGAGAAACATACGTACATTTATTCAGATATTTCATTATTTAACTTCTTTAAATAACACAGGGCAATAATATTTGGTGGCACCAATTTAAAAAGTGATTCGGCGTTTAAAGTGAATAAACACAAAATGCCAAAACGAAATTAATAGTCCTTTTGGGAAAATTGCTACTTTAGACTAAGAGTAGTTTTTACTTTTATATTCTTAATTATTTGTATTTCTTTACATATTGTAAATATAGCACTTAAATGGCAGCAGCTAAAAGCTTTCATTATTTGCTCTTTCCCATAATCAAAAAGAATAGTTTTATGGTTTTGCTGTGTTGTAACTTATCTCCCTTGCCTGACAGTAACGTCAGTACAAGTCCAAGGACTTCATCGTGTTAAGAGTACAAGGTTGCTCCTGTCGATGGCAAGAGCCTTGAGTACCATACAGGTGGTAGTACGACTTTGGTCAGTGCCGCCACCGATGTCCATGAGTAGCACTCCTGGAGGACGGGTCCGAGAGTCTCCCAACCCTCTTCCTCCACTACCAATCTCTTGAAAATTCTTTAGACCCGTCACATATTTAGAATAGTCCTATGCAGCACAGACACTATCCATTCACAAACATCTATACCTTCTCCGGAATTCGAACCTCGGCTCTTCGGTACAGCAGTCAGCGTCGCTAACTAATGTTCCGGTTGGGCGGTAAATAGTTTTATTAATAGAGACATACTAATCTCTTGTTTTACAGAAGCGAGAGCTATGTGAGGTCGAAATCATAGAACCATTGCTTGAGCTCTTCTTTCCCATTGTCAAAATCGGGACCTTTAATTTGTTAGAACTTTGTGTCCCTCGCAGACGAGAGTTACGTAAGGTTACACAAGAGCACTCCTTACATCCGTTTGGGAGAGAAGGGTCATCGGATTTAATTTTAATCGATCATTCCTAGTCTGGTGATGAGTTACTGTCCGCCATTTTAATTTAAGCGTTTAATGTGGAGCCGAAAAGGAGTTTGAAGTTTCAAATTGTAGATATTGATTCTGCCTTTGACGGGGACCCACGCTTGTGATATTCCAATTATCGTATTGAGATTTTGTTGAATGCATTATAATAGTACAAGGGAGAACTCGTTTAATCTCGTAACTGTTTTCAGGATATATTATGTTTTCGTTTTCTGTAAATTACTTCACCTCTCAGACAAAGTTTTTAATTTTTAAACCAAACATTATTATAAGTTATAAATGCGTTAATAAAGCTATTAAGTTAGTTAGTTTTAATTGTGAAGTTGGGACTAAGTAAAATATTATTGTATATTCAAAATATCAAGAATAACTTTGTAAAATCTGCCACCTATTCTGTGGCACGAATACAAAACTGCATTTGCAGAAGCATTGAATTTAGCTGATACTGCTAAAATACTTTCATAGTACCCCACGCTTGTAGAACTTCATGCCTCCCCTAGGATGCTTGACTATCTGTACTGAAACCCTTTAATGAATTGATTACGCGAACGCTTAAACATGTTACGGAATGAACCGCGAGGGAATGAAAATGGGAAAATTAAAAAGTAACGCATTAAAAGTAATGCATGTTACAGATGGAGAAAACGACGAAAACTGCCATGCAGCCAGCCCCTTCGCGGGATTCAAGGCTCGGACCGAACCACCAGTGTTCAGCGACTTTACTGCTCGGCCGCTGGTGGGCCGGAAGAGAGGAGACAAAAGGTTTCTCCCATTCACCTGGTATAATCATCTGAGATTGCAATTTCGAGACACATTATTCTTTCTTAGCCTTTTTTAGTGTAAGATGTTGGTGACTTGCTAAGCACTATTTGAAAAAGGCGTTCTACTTTAATCGCAAGAAAAAGATTAATTTTCTCTTTGGAAAGCTTAAATCATATTTATATTGCTATACGAAACACCCAGAAAATTTAGGAGCAAGGAATTTCAACTGATCAAACTTGCACGTTGAATAAACTGCGCCATGTTTAATACTGAATACATATTTTAAAATTATCGCAAGCGATGTCGTATGAGTGTAATATATTTAAATTAACCATTTATTATTTTTTTGGTATTTTACTATAACTTCTCGTTTCCGTATTCTTCACCAAAATGCAAATGCTTTAGCCAGTATTTTCAGGTTTCTGTTTTTTAAAAAAAATGTATTTATGGTTTCGCGTCTACACTATTTCTTAGTTTCTTGCCAGCTCTGATAGTTGTAATTATTCAGAATCTGCATTCTATCGCTGCCGAGATTTTGATTTTTGATGCTCCGCTAGAATGAGTTACTGAATCAACTTGTTGTAATATTTAGTTTTGTACTTTTTGCTGAAATGAAAGTCACATTCTTTAAGTGGACTAATCTGCACAAACTGATAAGGTCAAATCTTGGGTGTGAAAATGTAATGGAAAAACTGAGGCATTTCCTCCAAACAGTTTCTGCAAATCATGGAGAAATTAGTGAAGAAGAAGAGGAAATTATTGATGATGTAAAATTTATTTGTCATGAATTATAGTCAGAAAATGATAAAGACAGCACAGTGCAAAGTGACTCGACTGATGTGTCTGACAACTTTTATTACGGAAAAGAGGGAACTAAATGGTCAAAAGAGTAATATTAGAATATCTTCCAAAAAAAAGATACTTTAGCTTCTAGGTAACACTGATTAGTCGAAACACGCGAGAACATGCCTGGAATATTGTGATAGACGATGACATGATCAGTGAACTGGTAAATAACACTAATCAACTCGAGAGAAATTTGTTCGGGAGCGAGATGTAAAAAACACTTCACGAAGCGCAATTAAAACATTAATAGGACTGTTATACATACTTGGTGCATACAAGTCATCTTATGTGAATATGAGCGATTTATGGACATTACATGGAAATTTTTTACAAAACAATGCCATAGAAATGGTTTCTATTTCTAATGAGATGCATCCACTTTGATGATATTCATGGTAGGCCGAGCAGACAAGAGCAGGGTAAACTAGCTCCTGCTTACGATTTTTTAAAAGATTTATTCAAAACTGTCCAAAAGACTATACTGTCGGCTAATATGTAACCATTGATGAAGAGCTTGAATCTATTAGAGGATGATGCACAAACAGTTAATATTCGACAAATAAGCCAATTAAGTACAGCATTAAAGTATTTGATTTGGTAGGCTTCAGAGTTTTTATACCTGGAATATAAAAATTTACTCTGGGGGGGGGGAACCAAACGGTTTTTATAAAGTTTGCAATAGCTCACGTTCTGTAGTAAACCATTGATAGAACCATTATATAATCCTTGACGTAATTTAAATGTGGACATCATGAACTTTCGCAAAAATTACACTGGTCGGTAGAATCAGAAAAAATAAAAAGCAAATACCACCTGAATTTCAGACCGTAAAGAACAGACATTTGCATTTGTTCCTTTTTGTATTCCAGGAAGATAATACAAGCGTTTCCTATGTTCTCAAACGAAATAAGAGTCTTATACTTCTTTCAATGTTGTACAATGACACAGAAATTGAGGAATCCTCTGAAGAAACAACATTTTACAACTTAACAAAAGGTGTAATAGATGTAGTTGACGGAATGAGAACAGCTTATTTTACAGTTCGAATATCAAGAAGGTGACCCATGGTCATTCTCTTAACGATACTCAGTGTAGTGTTACTAAACTTAAGAATACTTCTTATGTCCACCAAAGCTCCAGAGTTAGAGTTTAGAACCAAAAAACGTTTTTAAATATCATTAGGACTTTAGAGCTTTCGGAAGACTTCATTAAAGAAAGGCGCAAAATGCGTATGCATTCCTAAAAATTTGAAAGAAAAATTTTCAACTGCCCATTCCAATGAGCCACCCATGAAGTTTGCTAAAACATGTTTAAACGGTGTTCAGATCAGACTGTTCCAGTAAAAAAGACCCAAAATCTAAACACTGTCAATGTTTATGTAGTGTATACACATAGGTACGGAGCATACGTCTTCATTTCACAAAAAATGTGAAAATTCCACTGGTATGCAAAATTTATTTTAATTGAATTTAATTTGAATTACTTATTTTCCCTTCACAATGCATGCTATTTCGCACAAACCATCAACATATTTTACATTTAAGGTATTTAAAATTCGGAAAATGTGCTCGGCTATGTGATATCCTAACGCCTTCTTCTTTTCAGCCGATTCGCACACCTTTCGCATGGTTAATGACGGAGAATTCGATTCTGATAGGTCACTGGTTGTTGAGAATGAACAAATTATTATATTTTTTTTGCGAAACAAAAGAAAAAATCGTGCGTCTTTCTTTCAGTAATAAAGTAGGCAGAAGAATTGTTTGAAACAGTTGTTCGTCTGAAACAAATGCATGTGTGATACCAGCCTAAGGCTTGATCATTGTAATTTAAGATTGTTGCATTAACCTCCTGCCTTCTTTTGCGCAAGATCAATATCAGACCACCTTTCTGTTAACGCACTCTGGACAGCATTCTCCACGATGAGGTTACTTTCTAAAGCCCGTTGGATAAATATGTTAATTTCTTATTTCTTTTTTTATTATTATTATTACAATACCTTTTTTGTCATTAATGAAAGCTTCAATTTAAATAAAAATATGGAATATTGAGAGAATTTAGTATACGATATTCATAGTAGATCTTACCAAATACATTCATAAAATTGTTACACATACTCACTTTAGGCATTAAAAAGCTTTTAACAAATCTTCTACAGCTCATCATACTTGGGAATTCAAGTCGCAATTTTGATTTGGGTCTGCGAAAATTATCCATGGCGTTTCTTCAGCTGGTGAATAGGATTTCTTTGGAGTTTTTCATAGAATTTATATCATTTAGTTAATGATATTAATTCCAATTAAGTTCTTCCATGTTATTAATTCCAATTACTTTCTTTCTAGCTCTTTTAGTGCCCACCAGCGGCCGAGCAGTAAAATCGCTGAACACTGATAGTTCGGTCCGAGATTCGAATACCCTAAACGGGCTGGCTGCATGGACACTTTAGTGATTTTGCCCATGTGTAACGTGGGTAAGAGCCAGCTTCCCTTAGAAAGTCTTCTACGAAAGCTTACCTTCCCTTAGTCGAGATAGCCTTCGCAGGCTTTGCCATAATTAAATAACCCAAACCGAACTTATTTTATTAAAAATTCTGAAAACTTAATTTTTTAAATTTTATTGCTATTTTTTCTTTCTAGTCTATAAAATAATAAAAAATTTTTTAAATCTACATTGCAATGCAGCTTCAATCATCACGTTATCCAAATACAAATGGCTTTCAGGGGTATTCTTTCAGAAATATGTATCTTTTAGCATTCCTGTTTAAGAACTATAATCACTGTATGAAAAAAGAAGAACGGCTTTGTGAAAGAAAAAATTATTTATCCCGTTAAAAACGTTACATTACCGAATACTTATTTTTTTAGCTCACGGGTTAACATTGTATCGTGAAGCCAACTTTCAGGAAAATCTGCGGCAAAATACGCTGAGAATAATCAGAATGAAGCAAAAGATATTATATCTATTATGCTCCTTATCCGAATGAAAAGCGGAAAAGAAGGAAAGAGGAAAAAAAATGTCCGCTTTATCAAGACCCTTTGTTCCCATTGTCCGGTCACCCTGCTATCACATATTCCGGATGGTTTTGGTCGGCTGGGCAATTAGTCACTCGGGTCACTCCTGGCATCCATAGGCGCACCAAATATCTCTTTTAATGATTTTGGGTGACAATGTAAGGGGGCAAGGAAATGAAGGCTATGTATTAGCGACGTATTTCCTCGGCCTTTGCCCATTGTCTTATGGAACAGTGTGCAACCTTTTCTTTTTGTGAACGTCAGTGAATTCTGTGGCGTGATCGATGTGAGTCGTATCGAATGTGCTAATCTTAAGAGTAGCTAAGGACTAGAAATTTACATTTTCTCTTTTCAGAATAAATCAGATGTTAGCAGTTGTTGTTTATCAAATGGTTATTTCTGTGACGATGTTCAAGTATGCATTTAATTGTATTATGAATGTAATTTCCAATCAACTTGACAATGAACTACTTCGGCTGATAAAACATTAAATGGAATTATGTTACATATCGGTTTCAAACAGCACACAAGGACACCAAACAGATGGATATCATATGAGGTCGAAAGAGAATTATTGCATATTCTATGTATCTTTTCTATGTGTATGTAGAAATTCAAACTAAGCAATAAATATGCAGTGGCTCACATTTGTTTTCTGAAACCTGAGCTTTTCGAACACTTCAGTTTTATTCGGAAATAGTAATCACTTATTATAAATTAATTACTTAAATATTAACGAAACAACTTTATGTTTCTTTCACGTAAACTTCTGACTACAGCTTTTAAAACCTAAAATTACGTTTCACGCTTTTTGGTTTGGATTCAACTGATGCATATTCCATTTTTCTAATTCCTCTATAAGAATTGTTTGAGTAGAGTTTTCGAAGGAGTATCATGTTTCCTTATTCTTTTCTCCAAGGTACTCTATGCATGTAAATTTGAAGAATATAGAGAAGTTTTGATTACTTCAGGACAATTGTATAATAGCCACAAGCGAATATTTAGAAATATATTTAGGATGGTAATTTATTGAATTTGAATTATTTTACATTTATTGAATTATTTTTCGAAGCGAATTTGAATTATTTTACATTCCAAGTTTTCTTGCAGATTTCAGATTTTCATTAGCAATATTTACAGATTTATATTGATGCGCATTATGTTTTATAAAAATAAAATTTCCCATCCCAGAGGCAGCTAAGTATCTTATATCTCCAAACAAGTAAATTTCCATCCCCAAGCTTAATAATAAGCAATAAGTATTTCATATTCATGCCTTCATTTGGGTTTCGCCTCATAATAATTAGTCCATAGGACCCAAATATACAGGGTGAATCTGAAAAGTGGGCAAAAGTTTACGGAGTGCTAGAGAGCAGTTATTCAAGCAATATTCGCCATAGAAAGGTAGACAGAACGTAATGGGCAGGCCGCTAGGTGGTGTCGTAAATGGTATAAAGAGGACCAGTACACAATAAATACCCAAGAATCATCACCAGTACCCATTATTTCGTGAGAAACGGCCTATTGCATCGAGTCTAAAAATCTTGGATACAAAAAAAGTTTCATGCACAGACTGAACAGCAATTTATTCACAGGTGAACTTGACTGTAAGCACTTACATGATTTTAATCAGTGTCATAATGAAATCCTTAACAAGGATAAGTATCTCCGCCCATACGCAGCATACTTTATTACCCAAGATGATATAAATGACAATTTTACAGCCTAGTTTGTGCGTTTACGTAGATTAAAGACCTTACAGCTATTACATGAACTGCTGTTTTTACAAAACTTAAGCAGCCTCTTGGGCTCGGACTTAAGAAGGTGACCATCTCACGTGACCTTCATCGAATTAGTCTTTGTGCTCATGAACTTCATTCTGTTACTTTCTTGTAAATATGTATATATTGTTTCATTTATTACTAGTGTATTTGAATACCGTGCATTCTACTGACTCAAAAGGGCATTTTCATAGCTGTTTTTATGTTTTAATAATGTATTCACACACGATGACTCTTGAGCAGATCATATGACTCTGAACTTTGCTTTTCGTAGACCTAGCACTTCTACGGAACTTGAAAAATTTTTCCGTATATATTTCTGAGTGCATTTCACTGTGTATCATTTTATAGTGACTTATGCCTTCATTCTACAGGAAATCTAATGGTTTTCAAAACTGTTATTCTCTCTTCTACTACAAATCATCTTGATGTTCCAGTGCCAACTTACCACGTGACCTGAACTAAAGTTTCAAAAGACTATAGCACCTGTATATTACAATTTCACCGATGAGACCTACTTTTATATTTCAATGTCATGCTCCCATACTATAAGATATTACATGTAAATTATTATTTGTATTTTTTGCATGTATATGATTATTTTCAGAACTTCGTCTTGGATTCTCCCAGCCAACCCGACGCCTGTTCACGTTACACCTGACTATTGGTCATGCTCCTTCCGTCTCATACTTTGTCCTCCAAACCCACTCTGAAGCATTTGACTCCCTGCATCGCTCCAAGAAGCACTCTACATGACGACAGCCGGAGCAAAGCAAACGCAAATGCAAGCTGCTCGCGGCTGATCAACAGAACTGAACTGAACTGAACCCAGCGGCATTTTCTTCCGTGTATTCCGGAGAGGACGGCTTGTTATACTAACTACGAAATGGTGAATATGAACTTCGTGTACGGTGCGGCGGACGAGAATGCGAGAGAGGCACAAAGGCTTGACCGGGACCGGTTTCCAATGACACACGCTTCAAATCGGAAAACATTCGAGTGCTTGCATCATCTGTGACCATTTGGTTGGCCATACTTCCTGCCACATCGTCTGGACGGCGAATCGTATCACACATTCCTGCGAGAGGTGTTCCCGGAGCTGCTGCTTCCGATACCAAACCCAATCAGGTCAAGAATATGGTTCTAGCCCTACAGTGCACCTACATCCTTCAGCTAGATGTGGGCAACACTTTAGATAAAACGTTTATAGGGCGGTGGATTGTTCGAGGTGGTCCCATAGCTTGGCCCCTAAAGAATCGATAATCTACGAGTTCCCCGTTGAAATCTGTATGGATTCTATTCGCCAGAGTCCCTGTTGTTGCCGCCTGTACTCAGAAAATGCCTGATGGCTTTGCAAAAGTGCATCAGTCCCTATCCCGCAAGTGTGAAGCCGCAAGCTGGCGGAAGGTCTTTCGAGCAATTTCTTTGAGCATGTATATAAATTATATTTCTGTTAATAAAATATTTTCTGAAGTATTTACTCTCACTCTTCTGTTAATACATTAAATGTAATAGTGGAAAAATCCCTTCTAACGTTTCACAGCTTGCATTCTGACAATACATTCTATAACGAATATGACTCGTATAGCTTCGTGCTATCACCCAGTAAAGTTTTGCCCACCTTTTCAGATTCACCCTATACTAAACCTTAACACATCTGCAAATATAACATTATTCCATATGTTATATTTACATAAAGATATGCTTAACGTGAGTTTTGCGAATGCCAAGCGAATTTTCGTCGTCTTCTTATTGATAAAGAAGTTCTTCTTGCTGAGCTTCTTGCTTTTGTTTGCTGTAATGACTCTTTTAACAGTTTCAGGGTAACTTTTATTGAAACCGTTATTCTATATCTGCTGCATATTTAAGAGTAATAAGTTTTAGGCTTTGCTTGATTTTTCATAGCATAAAACTTCGATTCCTTTGTATTACATTGAAAAGCGTTGCAAGCTTCAGAACATTTTGAACGGTTCCATGCAGTTTTCATCATCTTAATAATATTAAAAATAGTTAAACGTTTTACACCATAGCTATTAGGTATATGTCATACACTTTTATTATCTTTGAAACGAACTCTAACTAAAATACTTTATAAAAAATAAATTTATCATGCGTATTAAATATTAAAATAAACAGAATTTGTCACTGATCTGAAGTATTTTGCCATGCTCATTTTAGATATGAAACTATTGATATAGTTTGCTAAACAAATAATGATTTCCTAACGCAGACGCTAATTCGTATGGTGCACTTTTAACAAAAAATTATGACAAGAAACATCGTTTTCCAAAACATTTCAGCAGAACTTTCGAGTGTCCGAATTATTACGTTTAGTTACTGATTTCACGTTTTGAATAAAATATTTTATTACACAAAATATTTTGATTATATTCATTTGCAACAAGCAAGGCCTAAATTAGAGAAAAATTAATATGTTAGAAAAATATATGAAGTTTTGTTTCAATATCTAGTAAAGGATTTAAGCAAGTAAATTCGAGATTCCGAAAGAAAATATGAGTTACTGTACATTTATATCAGCACAAAACTTAATGCATTTAATCCAGAATACCTAACCTCAGCACACACGCACATAAAAAACAATAAATTTACAATAAAGAATTGGATAGCGTAAACAAGATTAACTTTGTAAGACACCATAATCTCTAAAACACTGTACTGCAAAATAAAGTTAGGCAGGATTTAATACATCTCAGCACTGCATATATATATAATAAATATCAGCTGCCTTGGGAAAAATCTCCATTTTCTTTGTATACCAGTATGATATTGTTGCATGCACATGGTTTGGTAATGAATTAAATGCTCATAGAACCGATGATAGCTTCATAAAATTTATTTTACCAAAAGGAACACTTCACTGTTCTGGAACTTTCCACAAAAGCATTCGTACAACTCTTTTTAATATCACAGAGTACTGATCTCCTTAACATCACAGTGTCAATAGCTGCACAAGAGCGTTAAACACAGAGCATCAAAAAGGGCGAATCTCTGAAGGGGATCTCTCAATACTTCGAACTCACGTTGAACTAAACAGCTGAGAACTGATGCTTTGCACGGGAGAAATTTTTGGTGTATCAGCAGGGTGCCTGGGTCCAAGACCTTACCCCTCATCAATTATTATAAGTAGATTTCGAAAGATAAAAAGTAAAATAATTGAAGATATCAGCAGTAATATAAATTATACAAAATAATACGTATATATTTACAAATACAAATTTACTTTTTTTGAACACTTATGACACTGCACAATACTTCTGGGACATTATAAGGGGTAACACTTACATAGATACACATGAAAAACATCAAACCGTATATTTTATCAATACCAGGTAGATTTTTTACTTGGATTTGGAAGAGTGACATTGGCACTTTAGTTTTAAATATGTGCATTTATGATACCTTAAGTACCTTATATCCCAGTTTTTCTAATTCTTCTTCAATATCATCTTTGGGACAGTCAATGGTGAGACTCCGAAAGACTGCTTTAATCGGTCATTCTAATTTTTTAGTGATGATGTAATGATCAATTTGTGTATTTTCGAGATATCCAGAGATTTGTCTGTGATCATCCTCGGATTTAAGAAAAACTTCTAGGAACTCGCCATTGATTTTGACAGCGAAATCGAGTTTAGTATCAGTCTTGAGGTTTTTCACAAAATCAGAGAAATTAGTACTTAATTTGATCATGATGGGCTTAATTTAAGGGACACTACTTCCATAACTTCATGCTCATCCTGTATGTTTACACTGTCAGTATCATTAGAAGTATTGTCCAAATCTTTGTTAGCTAGACTTTCAAATTTATTACTAAAAGGAATGTCAATATTAGGTTTCATTAATTTAGTTGGCCTAGCCACATTACGAGGCTGCTTAAAAGCCATCATCACCACTTATATCATTAGCACTGCGCTTAGATTTCTTAGAGGGTCTTTATGGTTTAGGATTATTAACTGTATCAACACTCTGAGTATTAGATACACAATTTACATCAGTTTTAACATTGCATGGATCTGATTTAGCATTTTTAGTACATATAGAAATAACATCATAAGCAATATTATTACTAGAACAATTGTCATTAGAATAGAGCACACCATAAGATTCACACTTACCTCTAAATAGTTGTATGAGTCTTTGGTGTATTCCTATTTCCTTGTGGTAACGCGTTAGTATCTTTGTTTATCATGTTCATTAGCGATGCTAGCCAGTGTCTCATTAAAATCCATATCCATCTGCTTAATAGCTGATTGTAGAATGTGAAATTGTTCAGTAACAGTCATACAGTCCGTAGAAGATAGAGTATCCGCATTTAGTAATCCAATCCAATTATAATCTAGTAATGCATTTGCGTACTTATGAACTTCATCCGGTAGCCCTGCCACGTGGGCACGAACAGCAGCAGCAGCATCCATATTGTTGAGCGGAGGAAGATCACTCCATATGACGAGTAATCCACCAGAGTCGTAGATAACACTTAGCACAACACAGAAAGAATCATACATATAAACGATGTAATCCACGGGTAAGCAGAAAAACACATGGGAAATCACAGTCATAAAAAGGTTTTAAAACACAGCACAAATAACTCGCTCAGTTCATAACAACAAGCAAGGCACTAGTGTATCCAAGTCGTAGAAAATTGAAATAAGAGAAAATTGAAATGACCGAAATTATCACCCTGATCAGTGATGTTCTCTCCGGTCTAATATAGTTCCCCGGTAACCGAGAAATCTCTACTCCTTTTTCTTGAAAACACTGGAAGGCATACACGGTTAAAGTTACATATA
Source organism: Stegodyphus mimosarum (assembly GCA_000611955.2). Lineage (NCBI taxonomy): Eukaryota > Metazoa > Arthropoda > Arachnida > Araneae > Eresidae > Stegodyphus > Stegodyphus mimosarum. The sequence continues at coordinate 238,424 of KK115955.1, read as the reverse complement.
ACGGTCGGGTGTGATTACTGTAACACATAGGGATCAATTAATTATAGCTATAAAAGGACACGACAACAATGTCTCCAAATCGTCGACAAGTTTGGCGAGTTTTGAAGATTTCTTACCAAATTTTACCCAAAAATTAATCACCAAAAACATCACCAGCTTAGCGATATCTCACCAATTTAGCGACACAGTCATTTACTCAATGTTAAATACACTTGCGTTATAATCGTATTTTTTTTTGGCAAAGCTTTGACTTTCAAGCATTTTTTGTTACATTATACAAGAGATACTACAATTTCGCATATAATTTCAATAAAATTATTTACATATGTACCAAATTCGTTCCAAATATACTATATTTTGTGTATGTACAAAATTCGCTATTTTGGAGCTGTAAATAATACAGGAAGTTTATTATTATTAGAAGAGATTTTATCAAAGAATTTTCTTCTAGATGGCCATACCATGCCATTGAATATTACTAAATATATAATAATTATAATCGGCCCCTTCATTTGGTTCTCCGCAGTTACACAACACATTCCCTATGAAGAAACGATTTGCGTACTATGAAAATTTTTCTCGTCTTGTTATAACCTGAGTCAAATAAAAATTTTGTTGTAAATGAGATGTGCGAAAAGACAGTTTTCCAACATATTCGCAGTTTCGACGATTGCCGCATCCTTTGAATAATTCACTCTATGAGATAAGGAGAAATAAAAGTTTTTTTGCACAAAATTATGTATTTAATATGTAATTACTTATTTAATTGTCTAATTTCAGATTTTATCTTTCTATTATTTTGTGAGAATTTTCAATTTATATTTTTTAAATTATTTTAATTTGTTTCCCAAAATTTGATGACAAAAATGCACTTAACACTAAAAATAAGATAAAATTAAGATGAAGAAGGAAATTTTTGAATCATAGAGTGTAGTATGGCAGAAAAATATATTGTATTTTTAATTCAAAGCAGATTTTTGTTAATTAGGCCAATCGTATTTGAAGAAATTTAAAATTATATTAGCGTACCAAAAGATCAGCCTTTTTATCTTTTTTACCTATCATGATATTAATCATGATATTAATCATGATATAATCATTAATCATGATACAATCATGATATCAATAACATTTTCAGAGGTATTCTCAAACTCATGTCGGGAACTCAGATAGATTTTTTTTTCAAATAGAATTGCAATAAAAATTTTTTATAAATGTTATAAAGCATTGTAAACAAAACAAGAAAAAATATCGGAAAAATCTTGATGAAGGAAAGAGTTAATTTTGTTTCTTGTCCTACTATAACCCCTTTTCAGCCTCAGTTGAACGGAAATACTATTGCTCGTAGCATAATCCTGTAGCACATATGCATTTATAAACGTGTAAAATCCTAATTATGCTCATTAATCAAGGAATAATAATTAGTAATTAAATAAAAAGATAACTATGATACGTTTCAGCAGTATGTCACCAACAGAAACTAGTGAATTTAAACATACCAATGTAATGATAGATGTAGTGATATAGCAGACATATAATTAAGTTTCTGGAAGTCTTGTTATCAGATACATTCTGCGCACAGATGCATATTTCACGTCTTTGAGATGAATCACATTAGCTGATATGGTAAAACATTTGGAATATATTGTTATATCCTAGCTAAATTAGTAGTCTTTTAAAGGTAGAATATTTAAGAACTGTGTAGCGAATTATCTCAGAGTTCTTAGTAACAAGTTCAAAGAAGGGTTAAATTTACCCTTTATTCCAACTCAAAATGATTAATAGATGGCCCCTTCTAGGGCTTACAGTAAGAGTCCACTTGGACTTAAACTCAAGATAGAAAATAAAACATTAATCTAATACGAACTAAACTAAAATCACCCAAAGCTGCGTAGAAATAACTATCAGAGTTGCCCTTAAGCCTTTCGAGAGGGCGTGCCTTTGTTTAAGACGTTTCCTCAGGATAGAGAAGAGTCAAAAGGAATGCTGTCACAGGACGGGAGTTTTGCGTCTCTGAGCCTAACTTTAGAAAAAAAAATCATAAGAAAGCTTAATTTCTTAAAATCATAATTTTTGGTACCATTTTAGATTGTTACTTAAGATATTGTTGCGAAAAATTCGGCGGTTGCGCCTGTATGTAAGCTTTCCGGCATAGCAGTAGGGTTGCCATAAAATAGTCTATGGTAGGGTTGCAAGATTGGCGACTTTATCGCCCATTTGGCGAGCAAATTGGCGATATCCCATGGTCCAATCGGGAAGCTTCTAGAATAACTTCCTGTCGAGATATTTCTCGAAACCTGTGGAATCTAAGGAAAAGCTATATAAACCCTTGCGTTTCTGAGAGCCAGCAGTGTGATTAAGTAGTGTGATTAAGAGTGTGATTAGTTGTGAGAATTGTGAGAATAGCTGCTTACTGTGAGTGCTAAGCTACGCGAGAGTTTTGTGAACGGAAAGCGATCGAGATAGTGCTTTGCCGTGAAGCTACCTTTACAGTATAGCTTGACAGTGTATTGGTGATTGTTCCACGGTGTTTATTATAAGTTTAGTGTTGCCGTGAAGCTACCTTTACAGTTACAGCCTGAAGCTGTGTTGCTGATTGTTTCAGCGTGTTTATTGTAGATTTTCTACGCTTTTAAAGGTAATTTTGGAATTATGCTGTAAATAGTGATTCTTGTAAATAAATTGTGCTTTTTATTGTTCTGCATCGTGTTTTCATCGGATACTATCAAATCCACGAGCCCGTATAACGCAACAATATCATAGACGTTAAAATTTAATAGTCTTTTTTGTTTACTTTACATGAAAATATATTAAAAAACTGCTTACTTAAAAAAATCGAATGAACTATTCAAATTATTTTGAATATGTCAATTGCGAAAACACATTAATAAGCTTCAAAATTATTTTAAAAAAGTAAAAAGAACACTATCTACAAGAAAATATAACAAAATCTTTTACAGGAAGTGGAAGGCAGGCACACAGAGTGTTGAATCTCTGACAAATGCCTCTATCAGAATCACTAAAAATATCACTTTAAAAAATGAATCATCACTCTAATCCATGTAATCAAATTGCTAATTTAGTATGCGAGTATATCTATTCCCATAATAAACTGGATTCAAGGTTTTTCAAAACATAAAAGGGAAAAACGCAATATATGTCCAAAAACAACGCAAAGCGTAACAGAACTTCACACAATAACTCTAGAAGACCCTACAAAGTAGAGAAAAAAAGAATATAAAAAGGATTTGGAGGCATATCAGAAACGCGAATGGTTATATCACGTAGCGAGTTAAAAATACCATCCCCTGTTCGTTTTCATTACGAATTTCTTTGCCTCCTGAGTGAGTCATGCTTCTCTCAAAAGTAATAGTTTTTAAAACTTTCCAAGACACTGGCACAAATATGTGACGGACGGGGGTGAACGAGGAAACGCTCTGGCACACCAGCTTGCCGGCTGGGAAATGAGTGTGTTTCTTGCTGGCACGTATGCTTGAAATTCGTCGCGAAAGGGTTAAAGATCATTGACGAATACTTGCAAGCACTCAATAATACGACCCAAGTGTAATAGATTAAACTTTTAACATCTACATGGCCAGAAGGTAAAACATGCTTCCTTACGACATTTACATAAAACCCAGTCCTGAAAACTCATTGGTAAGGAACCGTAGGTGGGAAACAAGAATTTAAAGGAGAGTTTTGTTCCAAAATAAAAATAACTGTAAGAAAATTAAAATAAACGTCTAAAACATAATGCAAACACCCTAATTGCATAAATCAAAATGATGTGGTGGCAGGGTCCATGCAAAATTTTACAAAATATAATATTTGTGATTTCAACATGTCTGTCTAAATGACTTTCAGTGATATTTTCAGAAACATTATTTGGGTTTAGAGCATGGTTTCTTTTTATAAAGTAAAATAATTCGAAATTATTCTTTTAGCTTGAAAAATATTTCTTTTCTGTTTTCGTCATTACCTCATTTTATCTCATTACTACGTTTAATGACGTACTTTTCATGCAATAAAAAAAAGGAAAAGATGATTATCTAACGAAATATACATAAAAAACTACAATTTAAAATAATTGTCTTTTCATTAAAAAGTATATAAAAGTAGAAAATATTATATTTCTTTATCGTTGTTATCATCACACGTACGTTGGAAAACAAATGAGGTTTTCCCTTGTGCAGTTATTCATGATGAGATTATGTCAGCGGGTGTCTCGTTTTTATGTCAAATCTTTGATTAAATTGTTCCTTTCATTATCCACAATCTACTATTTGAGAACAAAGTTGATATTAAGGGATTCTTTCTTTTAGAGAAAACATTACGTCAAACGACTTTTCTGCGTTTTCATACTACTTGAATAGCTTACATTTTTTTAATTTAGATTTTTTACATAAGTAGAACGAAAAGTTAAGAAACGTAAAGCTCTATAGCATATACAATTTAGGATTTACTTTCCTCAGAATATTTTTTTATTTCCTGATAAATCGTGTTAAAGAGTTATAAATTTTTCAAATACCAGAAATTATCCAATTAAATTATGTTATTAAAGTATGTTTTAATGGACTAAAATAAATTTAAAGGATTTATAATATACTTTAATACTCTCTGTTTTCAAATTAGTTGAAACATTACATACATGACAAAGGAAAAGTTTAAACTGATGGCGAAAATTAAGAAAGCAACAACGCTAATTTGAAATTTAAATTAAGATAAAATTCAACATAAGATTCTAAAACTTAAGTCTAAAATTCGTCGTTAGCAGAAAGTCATCAAGTTCGTATCTTAGAAATGTACAGGTCGTCCATAATTAAAAATTAACTATTTAAAGCTGCCTACGAAACTTTAGAGTTGCCTATCCATCAGAAATGGACGAAACTTTTCACATGACGTAATAAAATTGTGTAAACTGCAAGCAAGAGTAAATAAACTAGCGAAAAATCAATGAGACCGATGATTTTAAGAAATAAGGGCAAAATTATTATTTGCTTTATTTTACTATGATCTGACGTTTTAGAAATATGATTTAAGATAAATATCTCTTTTATATTTGCTAAATATTTTAAAATTAACATCAGTTATTTTATAGATCATAAAATTTCACAATGAAATTGATGAAATTAGAGATAACGTATTTTTATTAAAGTTTAGCATTCTTGCCATTTATAAACTGAGTACATTCTTTTATTCACATTTGTATACACCCGGATTTTCATGATAATAATTTACAGAATTCGCTTCATGCAATGTTCGTAAATCATTGGAAAAACAAATGCTTATATGCTAAAAAACAGTGCTTCTTGATGAGCAAATCTAATAAATTTATACTACTTCTGCCGAAAAATGATAGGCACATTTCCTCAAAGAGTGTGTTCCCTGAAGAAAGAGGCAGGCATATAATATTCAGCAAGAGACGCTTACAGATTATAAGGCATATCTGTGGAATTATGGGTGATATGGATGACGTCGGGGGTGCAAAGGGTTTTACCGCAGCCAGATGTTCAATACAGAACGGTGGGATGGCAAGTGTAATGTGCCCTAACGATTCGAACGAATGTGTAGACATGCCTGTGCACCTTTGTAAGTGCTTATTACCACAAGTATTCAAACTGTGCAGCAACGAGCAAAGACTATCAGAAAAGATCTGCTACGAGATTACCAGAAAGGAAACCTTTATAAGCCACTGCTTCGTCTCCAAGCATTGTGTGAAGATACATTATTGCAGATTTCAAATAAAGATTTCCGAAAGGAACTTACTTTAAAATCCGCCGTTAGCAGAAGGTCATCTAAGCTCAAATAGAAACAAAGTAAAGTCTCAAAAAAAAATGAGGTCATTTTTGCTAATATTTCCTGGAAAATAAAAGAAAATGTTAGAGGACGAAACAAACAGACTGCAGCAATCCCATTGCATCGAAGAAGAAATATCAGATCTCTGTCTTGCGTGTTGGGCACGACAAAATCAACGATGCATTACAGAATACGGGAAGAGAGATGTACGATGGCATCCCTCTAGCTTAAAGTATTAACAATGATAGTAATAACTGAGTTGATATCGTAGCAATTATTCTTGTCGATGCTGTATGCAAGAGTTCGCCGCGCTGAACAAGGTTTCAGGACATCTTCGATCGATCCATGTCGATGAAAACTGGCTTTGCATGAAAGGACAGACAAAGAAGTTTTATCTCGTAGCAGACCATGCTATTCCATATTGAAAACTTTAAGGCAATGTTTTAGTGGCATATCTTCGTCATAGTGCAATGCGTAACCAGTATTTAATTTGGAAATTTCAAATTCTCCTGTTCTCTTACGAGGAGGCAGCATAATGGAGTCAAGTGTAAACATATAAGTATTGCAAAGCATAAAATATCTGTAACATAACAAGAATACTGACAAATGGGATTGAGAAATATTGGCAGCTGTCATGGTCTTTAAGATTCTCATCAAAACGCATCAGCAGACGAGAAGATCATGCGAAATTCAAAGCTTATCTTTCAGATTCAGAAATTCCAGCCAAGACTAGTAAGATACGTCTCATAGTCCATCTGTAGTAACTGCATCTGAAAAACGCAGACATAGATTTTTTTGTTGCTTTCTTTTTGTTGCTTTCTTCAATGCCATGCAATCTTTCCGACGTAGGAAGCGAATCAACAGTATATGAACTTGTTGTCGCCATTCTGAAGGGTTTCCATAACCTTTCTGAAGAGACATCGAATAATGTTTCCCTAATTTTACTAGAGATTATAATCAATTATATGAAGATCAGCTAGAAAATCTCTGCAAATTGTCTCCCATGGTAAAAATCTCTTTTTCCGACAAGGGCGGTTCCATATAACTTTACAATCAAAATATTATTGTCCGCAGTGATATAAATCATACTGAACGTTCTTAGGCTTAATGGATCTGCTCATGGTTTTGAAAAATATCCCGTAAAAATTGTATTCTTTTTTAAATTAATGCCACAAATAATAAGCTACAGAAATGCGACTTTTATTTTGGTACGGATTTTTAAGTGTCAAAACCAGTCTTTTGGAAACTACAGAATTCTGGAAACTGCAGAGCAGTAGATTACACAACTATGTGGTAATATTATGCTTGCGATGAGTAATATACTACCTACAGATCTATCCTTAATTGTGTTATATTCACAGATCTAGATTACCTGTGTTCTACAACACGTTGCATGGTATCCTAGATATGCTAGATTACGTTTAATTCAGTTTATTTTAGAGGCAATAAAAATCTGTACACTGAAATGAATGTTCTTTCAGGTATTCGCAATTGTAGCGAAATGCTCGTATAATCTACTACCGTTAGTATATTTCTTACTTTTTGCTTATTATATCCCTATTTTCCATTTAATAGTTTATAAAAGCTTTAATTCAGTCAGTGGAAATTATGGAAAACTAGTGGAAATTATTGTTTATAAACGCTTTAATTCAGTCAGTGGAAGCTCTAAATTCAGTCGGTGGAAATTATGGAAAATATTAATGGGTCGTATCGTGTTATTAACTCATATTGTTAATAAATTTATGCGAGTTTCAAAATGCATATATTAAAACTATCAGAGGCATTCTGTTGACATTAGCAGTCACAACATTTTGTGAGGTTGACAGAGAATTATTCTCATATTCCAAGTTAAAATAATATATACAGGCATATAATATGCATCATTAAATATATCGAAAAGATTTTTAGTACCGTCAAATAATATTTTTTTGTTAGAAATATTATATACGAGATCTTTTTAATTCACCACATTATCGTAGTTTGAAGGTATTTCATTTCCCTGAGTTCCTATACCTCGGATTTCTTTCAAATGTTTTCCTTTTTCCTCGGTACCTTCCTCTCTTTCTTTATATTCCTTTTTCTAGCGTTAAATCTAATATACATCTTCAATCATGATTTGGAGACATAAAAACTCAAAGTTGAGTTTCATTGATCAGCCGACTAGAATGGGAAAAACAGAATGGTACATTTTTGGACTGTACTTTTTTGGACATCTTCTTTTGGTACTTTTTTTGGTCTTGAAAAATATTGCTAATTCATTACAGAATAAATCATCATTTCCTATCGCGATAGCATCGCATATGAAAAATAAGAGTAATAAGGTTCCATCAAGAAGCAACATTAGGGAATTTACTGATGAATGGCAAAAAGAGAAAAGAAGCATAATCCGTTTAGTGACTGGATATTTCAGTCAGATTATAGAGACATTAAGTTATTTTAAAGAAGGAGACTTGAAAAATCTGCAGTGCCCTCGCCGGGACTCGAATTACGGACCTCTCGAATACGCGCCGAGCGTGCTGACCACTGCAACACGAAGGCATGCTAAGAAGGCGGGAGAAATACCTTATGTACTCACCCTTTTAAAGGACGCTGGGGATTAGGGGACCCAATCGACAAATCCAGGTGGTGGAGAATCATGATCATCATCATCATCCACCTTTTTGTTGTTCAGGGGCCACTTGTAGAGTCATTATGTTATATGGAAGCAGGAGATGTGAAAAATGTGTCATGCTCTCACCGGCCCTCGGACCTGCTCTCGAAACGCGCCCAGAGTGTTGAACACTATACCTCTAAGATATGCGAAGATGGCGAGAGAAATACCTTATAACATATGATGTCACTGTGGAAGGAAGTGAGAAGAATGCTTTGAACGTTTATGAATATTACACTGATTCTTGCTACCTTAGCTCGTCAAATAAATAGGCTCCTGTCAGAAAAGAACAAACTCATCACAATTTATGCAGGGCACGAGTGATTCATCAGAACGGAAGCGTGCGTTGTTTACATCAAGCAGAAATGTTGGGAGATGTATCATAGGTCTAACTGAATATCATCTAAACAAACTCCATTACGACGCCACGACGGTCAAGTAGCTTGTTGACATGTGGTATTCATGGATTCATGGGATTTTCTTCATATACTGATAATTCAATTTTATGCTCTACTTTTCTCCATACATACTTGATTTTATTCATAGAAACAGATGGAAACAATCGATTAGACCTCACTCGTTTTCACTCATAAAATATCCAGGGTTTGAGTTACCAAGCGTAGGTGAACTGCATAGTTTAGTGCCGTGCATCTGTCAAGGACACGTTGCTTGCATAAGGACTTCTACAGCCCACATAATGAAGAGAATGTTTCATAATTCTCACGCTGAAGGTTTCATTATTAACAATGGGATTTACCTGGGATAACGCTGAACTTCTGTCGGGTGATATGATTCTTTTCTGTTAATACTAATCATGTTCTTAGTGCCTTTCTTACAACTACATCGTTGTCTTAAGTTCAGAGCTTTGCCAGAACTCTTGCAATCGCGATATACTATTGAAATGGCCATGTATAAATGTTTCATATATGATCAATATATACACTATGAAGTGAAATAGCTTGTTATGGTCATCGTGTGATGGTGCATCATGACCATTTATATATCTGACAGTGATATATATATATATATATATATATAGTGGACATATAATGTTCTTCTATTCCCAAAACGCTATGACACATTCAACGAACTCTAGTTTATCTGTCATATAAATAATACCTTAGATCGTAAAGTTTGCCATTCTCAGAGAGGAAACAGCTCGAAACTTTCACAAATCTTCTTATTTTAGATATGCACTGATAAAGGCGGTTATTGTTGCTTACTGGTGCACTGTAGCATTACAATGATATACTTTAACTGATGCTCAGTAATTTTAATTATATTTTAATTGCTGCTCAGTAATTTCATCTGCTGCTGTAATTTTAATACTTAATGTCATATGGTACTAATTTAATTCAAGTATGAAAGAATTTTTACTGGACCTCATTTAGAAAAAGATCCACACAATTAAAATTTACCTTTTGTATCTAATATACCGAAGACGGACTCCCGTATATTACGGCTTAAATTAATCATTGATGCACATATCAGTTGATGAAGTAGCAACAAAATGTCTAAACAAATTTTTATTTTTTAAGCCATTTGAAACTTAATACAAGCCATTATCCTCCTTCAGTTTCACTTTAGTACTTGCTAGAAAAGAACAATTAAATATTAGTGTTTGAAAAAATTGGCTGAAACAATAACATTCTGTTGAAATTTCTTCTAAAACTGTCCTTAAAATCCATAGACAATGTTTCCTCCATAGGCAGTGAGACAATATTGAAATCTACATGCAAGGATTTTGAAAGCATTCATTTGAAATTCTGCTTCAAAAAAATCTTCCAAAAACGTGCTGCATAATAGTACTGAGATATTTCTACAATAAAATGCAGCCGCCCAGACGGTATGGTGGTTAGGAGAGCCGACCGCCATACCGAAGAGCCCGGGTTCGAATCCCGGTGTAAATTCGGTCGATGTAAATTTGTCTGTCCCTTCATAGGAGGTAATGGTGGCCGTCTATTAGGTGCCTCCACAAGAAATGGCCTACATGTACGGCCTTTTGAGTGGTCAGTGCCGAAAAGACAAGTGCCCGCCGTAAAGACACAAAAGAAAAATACAATCATTTTAAAAGTTACGTAAATTGAAAGCAAAGTATTTTCCTTGATTTTTGTTTTAGTTCTACTCTACGTTAGAACTCTGTGGTATATATACTCAATATAGAATTGATCATGAATATATATTAATGAAACGGAAAGACATTGAACATGATATTAAAATCTAATTGAAATAAAAAAATGTAAAAATTTACTTATAATAATATCTAAGCTATCTAATAAGAAACCACGAGGAAAAGAATTTTACCTTATTCACGGACTATAAATGTGATAGAAATCGCCTTTCAAATGCAAGACTGAATTATTAAATTATTACGCTACAGATGACCTAAACAGAAGTTAAATTTCAGTAATATATCAGCTTTAAGGTATTGAAGGTAGCACCAATAATTTCCCCAATATTTCCCCAAAGGTAAGAGGAAAACTGAAAAAAATAATAAAAGGATAAAACATAAAAGAATTATCTTCGTCGAATTTCTCATGACATACAAAGGAAAAAAATGATAAACTTACCTCATTTAATCCCTTTAAAGCTCAATATATTAAACATCTTCTAATAATAATAAAGCTTTATTAAAAGATACGATCTTTCAGTTTGACCAAAATTCGAAAATATATTTTTTTAAAAAATATTATCAGAAACAGTTAAAAGAACGAGTCTAAATTTTGAACAGTTTTCATCAAAGAAGCATTTCAAAGTTATTTTTTATTATTTTATATGCAAAGTGAAGAACTTAGATGAATATAAAAGAATTATTATGCAAAAGACTTATCTGGACATAACAGCATATAACTGAACATAAAATTCGCTTAATTTCTTTTAACTCGTTTTTATAATCGATATTTGACTAATTTACATAAAATGCCATTTCGGAATTTTGATAGGGCACAGACGATAATTCATGAAAAAATATTTGACTTGAAACAGTGAATCAGAAATTCATTTTATATTTAAAAAGCACTGAAAGAATTGAAATATGATCAGCATAAATTTTGAAATAATGTACATTATTCAAAGATTAAATTTTCATCAAAAGGTTTTGTCATTTTATTCTAAATATCATAATACTTTATTTCAAGCGATGGTTTCTGAAATTTATTCGAACTCGGAAAACTTATGCCTTGTCCCCAATAAAGGTATTTTCATCACGATTGAACAAAAAGTTCTTCGAATTTTTCTTGAAAGTATCTCCATCTTAAGAGATTCCAAATAATTCATATAATTACCAAATCTTTTTCCTCCAAGTGTTGTTAACAATTTTCCTTCGAAAATTAGTTTTCGGTTCTTTGTGTCTTTAGCAAAAACTTTAGCGTCTTAGAACGAAAACTCGGGAATTCGCTGCAACGCGAAAGTTAAAATGAGTTTAGAAGATTACAAGAGATTAGGAAACAGACGAACTAAAATTAATTTATTCCATTGGTTAATATAACATTCCTTCTCAGAAAATAAAGCAGAAATATAATTGATATCCATATTTAATTGAATCTTCCTCTCATGTGCGGATAAAATTAAATTTCATTTTTGCAACATTAAAGATTAGACCTGTTTTTTGAGCAACCAAGCAATAATCCTGGGGGAATTGACGAAGCTGACAGAAAAAAGGCGTGTGTGTGTGAGATTTAATATTCCATGTTCATTCAGATTTCGGAAATGCTGTAAGACAATGGTACATTTCATAATTAAAAATGATGTTTATTTTCCTTGCTTCTTATTTTGTATATTTATTTAATCAAATTTGATATTGGTTTCACAATTATGTATTGTACGGTAAACATTTGTGAAACCCACACTATGTATATCTTATAATTGTTCCTGTAATCTATTCAGTAAAATTTTCTGAACAGCCTTGTCTAACGTGAAAAGAAATTTGCAGCTATTTCATAATTTGTTTCTGGTTTAAGAAGAAGAAAAAGATTTGATGTATATTTAGGCAATTCAGGAAGAAATTATATAAGCAGTTTTTATAAAAGTTACTAATATTAATAAGGCCTATGGGAGAAACTTTTTTATCATATTATTCGTAATGTATTCTACATAGGCGATCTTTCGTTTTGTTAAGTTTTTGATTTCTGCTATTGTAGCAAAGTTAATTAGCAGTTTCGCACGAACAAAAAGCCATCAGGTTAATGATTTCCTTTCAAAGAACAAGCTGTTTTAAAGACATTGTTTTCCAAGATGTTCAACAAAAATTATACATTACTTGACAAAAGAGTTTTCCTGTTTAGAAAGAGGGCTACCAGAGGACTAATCACAAAACGATGATGTGGAAATTGTACCAATCCGGAAAGGATATATTACGCGTTTCGTGTAATAAAACTTCAAGCAGCAGCCGCTAGTACTGCGTCTTTTGCATGTGGGAATCACGCGAGCATTTCAAATTGTTTAGGTGTTCTCGGAAAACATTCAGCAAAGACAGAAAATGCAGGAATTTGTTTCGTTTTCACCATTTTTGCATTTCTAAGTAGGCTTGATTAAGGCAGGATGATATATATCTCGTATTATTGCCAAAGCGCAACCAGATATTGCAATTTGTTGGCACCTGTAGCAAAATGAAGATGCATATTTTCCGATTGAAAGTCTGTTGTTACTACGGGCTATATTGAGAGTGTTGACTCATCGTTCAAAGAAAACTTTCTTGAGTAGCCGAATTGTAAGCTGAAAGTTACAGCAAGTAATTGCAGCGGCGATTATCTTTGAAGCAAGCTGTGCCAGCGCCCGTTGATTGGCCCCAAAAGACATGGATTAAAAAGGGACTTCTATTGCTTTTACGTAGGAATTAGCTGGTCGATTCTGTTGTCGTAATGCTGAGATTAGCTGACGATGTTGTCAGCTCCGTTATCTGTTCGAAACATCAGATAGGTTTTGCAGTCCATTTTTAGAATATTCCTGAACAACCAGTGTCCATAATGTAGGAAGGTAATGCCCGTTCACATCTTGCTTAGTTCTCTACCTAATGCTTGTAATATATTCAAACATTGCCTTAGGCAGTGATATCATCAGTTTTATCTCCAATCGAAACCTGTGAGACGATGCAAAACGGCGTTTGTAATTGATTCAGGCAGAGTAAGACCTCAATTAATTATACAAACAATTCAATTTCAGTTGATGTTCAGTTTCTAGGTCTTAATATGGTTCATTGTCGTATCGTACTCATTGCTGTCCATATCACCATTCGTAGCAGAACAATTACTTACCGAGGAGTTCAAACTATAAATTAATTAATCTCCTGCATATTGCATATGGATGAAAGAAAAACAAAAGTAAGCTCTTATGCATTTCAAGTTGAATGTTTCGTTCGCATCTATGGCCACAAATTTTTCATTGTAAAATATTTTTAAAATATATAGAGCACAGAGTGTTTTACTACATAATTTTAAAATATAACATAATATTTTATTAAAGCACAAGAAACTAAAAACCTATTTTTATATGCACAAAAGACTCCTGTGTCTTCACTTTCGGAGTGTTTCTTTAAAACCATACAATTTGTACGAATTTTATTCATTTTCTATTTTTTTCTCATTTTGTATTTTTCTATTTCTATTTCAAAAATTTTTATAACCAAGCAATTTGCCTCAAAATTCCTTTTATACAAATACAAAGATAGGATATCTAAAATAGTCCAATTTCTAAAAATTTGCCACTTCAATTCAATCCGCAAAACACATTTGGAAGACCGATTCCACTCTGAAATGCTTTACTTCTACTTTTTGAATGTGTTAGAATGTTCTCACATCAAAACTATAGAAGGAAAACTGAGAGGAAACTGATATTTTCGTTTCATTGAATTAAAGTATAGGTCGTATAGCTGTTAAACAAACAAAGCCAAAAAAAAATAAAATAAAAAGAAAAAAGAAAAGAAAAGAGAAAAAAAAAATCTGAAAGCTTTCAGGTCTTACATTACGCTCAAAGGGGCATTTTTTAACGTTTTATGTGTTACCTTTATTTATTAAATATCATGTTCTTCGCACAAGTCATAAAATTCAATTCAACAGTCATATCGTGTAATAATAATAATAAAATTAACATACCTTTAAAATTTCCCATACACAGTCTCGCGGCCTGGAGATAAAAGTGTTCTTTTTTTCGTACAGTGTTGCCATTCCTCGCTTTGAAATCGTTGCGTTTGTTAATGAAAAATTCTGTAATGTCTGCAGAATATGAAATAGATAATAAAACGATTTTCAAATTCCAAATTAGGGCTTCCAGTTGCCCATATTCGGTGGAGCATTACGTTGTTCAAAGTTTGATGACTCTAGGTACCGTTGCTTTATCACAATTCGAGAAACATGCATACATTTATACAGGTTCTTCATTATTTAATTTCTTTAAATATAATACGGGGTTGTAATATTTGGTGGCAAATGTTTGAAAAGTGATTCAACGCAGCAGAAAGTGAATCGACGCAAAATGCCAAAACGAAATTAATAGCCCTTCTGGTATAACGCCGTTTGGGCTAATAAATAAATAAGTAAACAAAAATAAAAACAAGCTTTCTATGAGAATTTAGAATGATAATCAATGAGCTTTTTTTTTAATTTCCTATACGGGCGTTTAATCAGAACAGAAACACATAAAATTAGTTTCTCGCATTTTTTGGAAATAATAACAACAAATTATAATAAAAGAAGTTCATTTTTAAATGATACTACTTTTTACAACATGAAAAATTGTAATCATTTTTGAATAAATCTTTTCCTGATATTAAAGAAAGGAAAATACTCAAAACTAAAAAACACAGTTAATCTTTCTTAGAATTCTTTTGTCACAGAGGAAGGTAAAAAACCGATAATTCGATTACAGAGCTTTTATGTCTTTCAGGGGCTTATACGATTTGTTGTTTCTATATGAAAATTTTCATAACTTGAACATAAAAGGAAACAAAACGAAACAAAGCACGCTAATTAAGAAGATGTTATTCTGGCAACTTCAGATTAGAATCTAATACCTTAAAAGAACGTTTTCAGGTAAAAACTTCAAAAGATTAAAAACAATTGAAAACGTTAAAAACAAAGAGCATTATACAAAGTAAAAATAAATTATATAAAAATTATTAATTTACTGTGTTTTAATTAAATTTACAAAAAATTAATCATGGAAAATTCTACGACGATTCTGTGGATAAAACAGCAACTTGTAATAAGAGTAATAATAACAAAATGAAATAAACAAAAATTACATGTATTGAATTTTGAAAATTTCTGCAAAATCGTGTATGATCACTGCAGATAAACACATGTCAAAAACTTCAAAGAAAAAAGTGATTAAATTTGATGTCGGAAAAAAAAGTGATTAAATATTAATTCCAAATTTGGCACAAATCAACTAAGAAACAAAGACACTGAGAAACAAACAAACAAAAAAAAAGACCTGTAACGTAAGCATGGCGTTAGTAATATCTTTTATTAATTGCAACAGAGTTTACATTTGGAAATCAGTTATTTACTACTTGCTTGGTTGCTGGACAAGCTAAGTTAAAGATCTTGTGTTTTGCGCACTGGAGCAATTTCCACGATGCGTAGATTTTGAATATTCCCCTTTTAGCTTATCTCCGGGCTTTTTCCGTCAGTTTCTGAGGCCTAATCGAGGCTACGGATTTAATTTTGCAAACACATGTTTTTCATGGCAACTAAACAGAGCAGTCGAAAACATGACTAAACGGGGCATTTTGGGGGCCTGCTGTTTGGTTAGGATAAGAGTGATTAAGTATTTCCTCTATTCAGAATATGAAGAATTTTACTTTATTTCCTACAAAAAATTATAACTATGTATTTAGAATTAAAAAAACATTATTGTAGTAAATTTAAATATATATATAGCAATAGCCCACTTATATGCACATTTGCAAAGAATACATCTGAAGAGGCAGTTAATTTAAGTTTTAATTTAAAATTTTTCAAAAAGACTACGCAACTATAAAGCAATAAACCCGGAAACTTTGGAATTAAACAGAACTCACTAGTTGAGAAAAAGAACTACATTAAGGTACACCAGTGGCTGAGCGGTAAAGTCGTTGAATGCTAGTATTTCCGTCCTGCGTTCGATTCCAGATGAACGGGCCGGCTGCTTGGAGGTTTTCCTGGTTTTCTCCATGTGTAACAAGTATACGAGCCAGTTTCCAGTAGAAAGTTCTCCACGAAAGCATCCCTCCCCTTAGGGCATATAACCTTAGAGAACTTTGCCTTAATCTTAGTACACCTGAAGTACGTTGCAAAATTTAACATAGCTTCCGAGAATGATGATGGATTGCTTATTTTGCACGGAGAAGATCACATTTTCTCTAGAAACTATTTTTGTTTTCATGGCAAAGTATTTTGCGTTTTCTGTATACTTATTTGCAAAGAATTTTGGCTTGTGCTTTTTGAAAATTAAAAAATGCTTCATCACGAATTTTTCATATATTTTTATTTCACCATTTAATCCAGTTTATGAATAATCTCTTTATCTAAAACTCTTGAAATATATGAATTCATTATATTTATCTATAAACATATTACAGAGAGATTACGCGTTCACAATATTTGCGTCACCTATTAAAGAAACATGTGTAAAGCGTATGTAACTTTCCTTATGAGTTTCATGCGGACTTTTATAATGGGCAAAAATGTCTGCAAACCCCGTGTATTTTTTAATACGGGTATGTTACTTGAAGTTACTTGAAGGTATGGTTGTCACTTGAAGGTTGCTGCTGTTACTTGAAGGTATGGTGTCATATTTACTTACTCATTCATTCTTCTTTTTTTTATGTTTGCAACATTTGCAGTATTACGTAAAGAGGATTAACCAACACTGTATTTATTCCCAGTTTGTACTTTTAATTTTTTCTTAAGCATACACTTATAAGAATGACGCGAATTTGTATTATTCTATTTAGGCTGAAAGTAAGTAGATATGTCGTTCAACAATCTTTGGTTTGCAACGTTTTTATAATGCAGAGTAAATCGTTTATATATTAATAGAGAGAGAAAGAGAGTGAATATCTATAAATGATTAGATTATCTTTTAGATAATGTGAACAAAATTTAAGTAGCAAAGGTTTACTCTTATGGAAATCAAAAGTTGGAATTTGTAATTTATTAAATGCTAAATTAATAAGAAAATTTTAAAGAAAAGTATATTTAAACAATTAAAATCGTTCTTTATTTCACAAAAAGATCCAGAAAGGGAATTGGAATCCTTCGATACAATCACGAAAAATTCATTCAGTATGACTTTTCGTCTTCTTTGCAATTTCGAACAAAATATTTATAAAATATCTGAATTTAAAACTTAAATTATTTCAAAAATACGATATATATATGCGGTTTTGCTGAAACTTGTCACTGATGTTATATACTCCTGTAACAAACTAGAAACCTATCGCATAATATGAAAAGCAGTTGTGGCTGGTTAGAAATAATTTACATCTGTAACTTACGTCAAAAATACATGACATTTATTTGAATGCGCTGTGGTTTTGAAGAATAATTCTACTACGGTCCATTTCGATGCAACAAATGCACCCATAAAATACATGAACGTTTCTTTCTAGATTGTGTTGACATATCTCAGTTGTCTGACAATAATATTGGAAGAAGTCCACGAACTTAGAAGAATATTAGAAGAAGTCCACTAATCATGGCGAGGAACGCAGGATTACGTCTGTCAGTGGTATGGACCTTGGACTCCTTTTAGGTGACAGGACGACTTAGTCTAGTTCTGTCCAAATATTGACGACGAATCCCCCTGGAAGACAAACTCAAGAATCTCCCATTTCTCTTTTCTTGCCACTAAACCATGCGTAAGGATTTTCGGCTCCACGTGTATTCTATGTCTTACAGACAGTTTATATTTATAAATATCCAAGCCATCTCCGGGATTGGAAGTCGGACCCAAAGATACGGAAGTCAGCAATGTTAACTACTGTACCAATCAGGATGGCGTTTCGTCTAAGTAAAGGTTAAATATCCAAAAGTGCTAAAATTGCTGTGGAAGGTGTTGAGCATGTACAGGAATACACACATATGCACAGGATTGCTTACAGTGCTACAGATTTGGAAAATCTTTCTATAGGATGGCTTCAAACACCTTCAGCCATTATTCTAAACAACTAACGAAACTAAAAAAATTTTGATTTCTATGGCTTATTTCAGAAAATATGGTTTACCTTGTTCCTGATCAAAGAAACTGATTACCGCTGAACTTTGAAGTGAATTTGATTTTTCGATTTGGTCCACACTGTGTTCTTTTAAGTAGCCCAGAATTCTCTTTCTGAAGTTTTAAAAAATCATGTAAAGTTTTTAGCATACATTAAACGAACATTCTTGCTGTCGCAGACTAGTGGCTTGAATGATTTTAATCTTATAAACTTGTACTAAATTTTTATCAGTTTTATGCTTCTTATTGTTTTCCGTTTTTATATCACGAACTTAACAAAACTGTGAGATGGGAAAGCTACCTTTGTTATTGCTGGCATTAATGTATGTTGTTAAAACATTAGGTTTATATCTTCAGAGCTGCTTTTAGCTGTAATATTCCCTTAAAGAAAATTTTTATCTCTAATATGACCTGCTTTATAGACTACCATTAAATTCGCCTTTTCAGTTTAAACTTAATGGGTGAATGCAGTGGTAGATATAAATAAGAAAAGCTTCATTGGTTTCACGGACGGGTAACTGACACACAGAATAAAAGAGATGAAAACCCGAAATGATGCAAGGAGTTCTAGATATCAAAGATTAAAAAAAGGCTACTGTGTATGACTGTGACACCCGAAACATTGGCTGGGAAGTTTCATTTATTATTTAGTTATCTTGGAACGTATCTTATAATTGAAACACTGATTTTTGCCATGGTTCATGTCCAAAGTATTCCCTGTTTTAAAATATAATGCTTTAGATCATTTAATAATATGAAATAATCTGTTTTTGATCATAAGAACTACATGCTTTGAACACCTAATCTTTAAGGAAAGCATGATGCTGTACGTACAGCCTAATAGTCCTGCAAAGTTGTGACCATTTGAATTCTTTAACTTCCAATCTTGAAATCTCGCGTCAAGCTGCTGTGTCGAAGGAAGAATGATGAGCCGATTAGCACTAGCGGCGACAGCTAAGTACCTCCCATTTCAGTCTGAAGCAGAGGACAAAGCATTGTGTTGAGGACAATTACTTTGTCCCTTAACTGCCAAGACCCTCCTTTCCAGTCTTACGTGTTACAATGTATAGCAAATGCGGAGACGGTTTTCTTTCCATGACGAACTGGAAACAAAGTAATGTAAAAGCATATTACTTTGAGAGAAAACCTCCAAAAAGGAAAAACCATAAGGGAGGGGAAAAATGGGAAAGGAACGGGTAAGCAGAGTTGAAAACAAAAGGAGGCTAGGGCTCCAGGATCGTGAACCACGTCTCGCCAAGAGAGTGATCTCTCGGAATAGGTAGGGTGTTCTTGGGATTGCTACACTCGTACTCTCAAAAAGTAAGCCTATGAGGGACTCAGATGGAAGTAATTTATAGCGAGTTGCTCAGGGCTAATACTGGTTACGTGTTTACTCCTTACGACGCTTACAGAGTTTTGCATGTTGTGAATTGCTATTACTTTCTCACTTAAGTCATTTCCTCGTGATTATTGTAATTGTGAGAAACAAAGTGTCTGAAACATTAAAGGCAAATTAATCTTCTAACAAGTGACGCATCATTGAACACATACTTTACATATGATTTCTTATTTTAACACGCATCTGCTCTCCTTACATAACCCTTAAAATTGCCAATGAAAATCATATAACAACGCATAAAGGTGTTTTCAACGTTCTTTAATAGTTGCTAATTTAGTCGTGATATCAATGCACATATCTGGTGTATTGCGACAACTGATGTATTATCAAAATTTGGTATTTTATGAAAAAAATGTTATATTTTATGAAAAAAATTCTAGCACTGACTGCATTAGTCATTTTCGTATTCCAGTCTATGAAATGTAATTGATTTTTTTTCTTAAAGGCGGGCATTAGTCATTTTAAGCTTTGGTAACTATTAAGGCCAGAAGCGATGGTCATTTTATTATGGAGGCGACTCATAGATGGCCACTGTTACCTTCCTATGAAGAAAAAAAACAATTTTACATCCATGATGACTTCGAAATTCTAACCCGGCCTTTCGGTACGGTAGTCAGAGTTACTAACCATTTTCCCATCTGAGAGGCATGTAATTAAATCTAATTACAATATTTCGAAATAGATAATTAAATAATAATTTTTTTGACTAATGCTGTCAGTGCTAGAATACCTACTACAATACAGATTTGGACTAAATTTATTTAGGCCATAATTTTTCTTTCGACTAATTTAAAGCAATTTAAATTTTGGGGACCATTAAGGATTCTGAGCTAGTAGATATCAAATATCAACCTGTACCTCTATAACTGTCTAATATAACAGCAAAGTACTGTTATCCCAGTCATCCGTTAGTTATTACCTGTTCCCGCACTGAATTCGTACCAGAATTTGTCATTTGCCGTCTGAACATACTAACCACGAATACCAGGTCACACGCAAAGGAATACGATAATCCCTTATATTTTCTAGTGTAAAAGAGAACTGGAGAAAGGTATGATAACTAATTGAACAAGTAGAAATATTGATGATTTATCATTCACCATGTTTTGGTTCAGAACCTACTGTAGAAAGAATTAGACTAAGCGTTTTCAACCAGGGAGGATATCTTCCCTCAGGAGGATTTCATAATTTCAAGGGAGAGTAGTGCTGTCAGCTTCACGCAAACTGCTTTCTGCAGAGCATCAAAAAATAATCTGAATCTACATACATTTTTCAAGTTTTGAAAGAGGAATAATCTTGTAGCGATGGTGAAAGGGGTGGGTGAGGCTAAACAGGGTGAGACTACTGAATTAGATATTTCTTACTAGGAAACAAGAAGTTAATTGTGCCTGTGCCGCAGTTTGAGCCACCGGTGCCCTATCGGTGCAAAGTGGATATAACTACTTTCATTAGAGGAATATGCATGGGTACGCAATAATTTCTTTCAATATAAACTCCAGATGTTTTGGAGTAATTTTTAATTATTTAATGTCTTTTCTTTTTAATGGTATTAAATTGGAAAGCTTCATCTATTGAAACAAGCATATATCGGTATTTACGGAAAAAAGAAATCATAACGCAATAGGTTTTAATAATGATACACAGAATTATTCAAAACTCACAATAAGATTCATGTCTTTTATCAGTATTCGTCCAAAATACAGAAGACCTATGTTATCTCAGACGTAATGATTAATTAACCTGTACAGACATCAGGTATTTTTTGAAAGCAGAAGATATGAAAAATGAGCAATGTCCTCGCCGGGACTCGACTAAAGGACCTCTCGAATAGGCGCCGAACGTGCTGACCAGTACACCACGAAGGTATGCTAAGAAAGCTGGAGAAATACCTTAGGGCGACTGGGGATTAGGAGAATCATCATCCACCACCTTTTTAGTTCGGGGGTAACTGTACAGACATTAGGATTACTTTACTTTGAAGCTGGGAGACGTGAAAAAAAGCAATGCCCTCGCCGCGACGCGAACCACGGACCTCTCGAATACGCGTCGAGCGTGCTGACCACTACATCACAAGGCCATGCTAAGAAGGTTGGAGAAATACCTTATAAACCTATGTATTCTATACACAGTTTTGCAGAACTTTGTTCAAAAATACATAAGCTACAAGCTCACGTTTAACAAGTAATTGTTTCCTCTTGTCTTCTCCTGCTTAGAACTATTTTAAGCACAAGTTTAAAATGCTCACGCTTAAAATCTATTTCTAAGTAGTCTATGATATTTTCTAAAGGAACGTCTAGCCGAAATATATTTAAATGATGAGATAATTCTCTTAATAACTTCTCAAACCTTGAAGACATTTAAACGTTTCATGTTCGGGAAAAATGGCAAAGGTATCTCTCTTTATTTTGAAAATGTTTAAAAACCTTGCATTAAATCTATCACAAATATTACACTGAAAAAAAGCAATTCATGCTCAGCGGCACGTGGCTAAATTACTTTACCGTCCTCTCTCACTGGCATAAGCAGCAAATCCTTAGTATAAATGATAAATACCTTTTGATCATAATAAGCAAGAAATCCCCAGAGGGATAAAAATGGACGAATGTGATATATGGTATTACATGCGTATTTAAAATTTTAGCATAACAGAGTAGTCTTAAGGAAAACAGAAATTGTTCTAGATATGAATCTAAAAGATATTTGATAAGTATAATTAAAATTCGAAAAAGCTTTTATCTTACTAAAATTTACCATTTCTTAATTTCATAAAGGCTCAAACTTTTCAGTCTGATGGGAATCCATTTCACGTTCCTAATGTACTTAGACCAAAACAGCAAGAAAATGCTGGGGAATTGGTAGAAGAAGCATAATTTTGGAATTCTTTTCCATTAACGCAAAATTATTTACAAAAAAGTTAATTAACTTTTTTTCTTCATCTTTTGTACCTTGCATAAAGGATGCCATACATGCTTCCTTAAATAAGAATTCCTCTGAAGGCTCTTCATATCCAATGTACTCAAAGCAATTAAGACATTAAATTACTTCTTTTCACTATCAAAGGAAGAGAAAAAAAGATACAAGAAGAAATAAATGCTTTTTGCTGCATCTATCAGGTTACGGAAGCGTAAGAAAAAGTACTTTAAATTTAATTCCCATCTCAATAAGATGGAGGCAGAAAAACTTCCATTCTTTGGTGAGGCTATTGTAATTTTATAAAGAAGATTTACCCAGCTTTCTCATAGTGGTTTACAAGCACAATACTTTGGTGAATTAAGACGCAGCACGAGTTTTTGAGCGAAAAGTTGCATAATGAAAATTCTGTTATTAAGTATTTCAGAAATGAGCATTTTAGGAAGTGAAGCTTGAAGTTGCTGCACAAAGTCTGAGGTGTTAAATAAAAACAATATAGACTTTCTAAGATACATTATGTTTTTTAAAAGAAAATGATACTTTTAGTTTTGTAGAAGGAAAAAGAGTATTTCTACATATGACTAAAGGTAAAGAATCTTTTAGTAGAATAACTTATTTCCCAAACAGGAGGAAGATATTTGTTTTAAATTGTGAATAAAAAGTGTTCTGCATACGAATTTCAATGCAGAATTTATTAAAAATTTCTGGTTATGAGAAAGTTAAGTAATTCTTTATCTCTATGGATTTAAAAGACTCTTATGCGTTTAGATAGAATATAACGCGGGAAAAAATACTAATACTCCAAAATAGAGAAAATTAAAGATAGAGTAAAAGCTTCACACTATCTTTAAAAGTTAAGAATATGCGATTAATGAAAATTGATTTAAATTCCAATTCTGTTAGCAAAAGCTGTAAGATTGGTTTAATTTATGTTTCAAGTATTGGAAATATGATTTTAAAGCACTATATATTTAAGTATTTAAGAATCGCTATTTTAAAATACGTTTAGTTTCCGAAATCTTATTATTTTTTAAAGATTAAATTTATAAAGAATGAAATAGTATTTAAATTTATAATCCACAACTACCTAAAGTAAAAGTAAGCTCCATAGATAATAATCGCATCTTCTGGGCGTGATGCCGTAGTGTAAGTGGTTAAGAACACAGGTAACTAATGGAAGACCTCAGGTTCGAATTAAGGAGACGAAAAATTACTTTTTCAAGTTTCAAACGTTTTTCTTTTTTTTTTGTTTGTTTGTTTAATTTCTTTTATACATCATTTTAGATTTATCATAGTATTTGAATGGAACATGTGGCAACCATTAGATGATTTTTCAAATGATATACATAATTTTTGTGCATTCTGAGTTATAAAATGAATGACATGTAATACTGTTAAGTGAACCTAGCTCCAGAGTGTGGCTATGGTAAACAAAATTTAACATCCGTACAAGGAAGTCATGTGGTGTACATATCAGATTTTTTTCATTGTACACGAGCGGAGAAAAGGTCATCGTTCATACTTTCAAGTAATTTTGCCATTGCTTATACCTTCGCTTTTGCTGTTATTAACGCTTATAACAAATATGCCAAATTTCAAAACGCTCCAATATGTAAATTTGCATACATCTTAGGAAATTTTTAACACAAAACTAATTTTTCGTAGATGGGCCAAGAAATACATCCACTTTAAGACAACGTTAAAAATTTGACAGGTTATAATACAAAAGTATTTTCGAAAAATTTATAAAATATATTTAAAAATACAAATTTTAAGAATAAATAATAAAAAATGTGAGAATTATATTTGGATTAAGCCTAAATTTTGAATTTTAGAAGAATATTAAGTTTACTAAAAGCAAGAGATATTAATAAATATATATATGTGAAATTTAATTAACAGTGAGAAGCTAAAATTTGGAGACCCGATTTTTTAAAAACAATTCGTGGCGATTTCGACAAAACTTGGCACTTCGGCATAATTTGAGTCGAATAATAGAAATATGGAAAACAGTTGGCAGAAAAGTCCGATTTTGTGTCGAAGTAACTATATTAGAACAATGCTATATATAAATCTAATAGATATCCTAAGTGGAGAAAAAAAGCAAGTTGAATTTCGTCAATCGGCCCAGTAGAACAGGAGATACAGAACTGTATTTACTTTTTTTGGGAAGGGGAGTGTACATTTTAAAGTATGTGTACTTACATGAAGTATTTAATGTAAAATATTACAACTTTTTTTACAAACAATTGAATGAAAGATATGGAAAATATTAAAATAAAACGTTATTATAAATGTACCTTTCATCAAGTGTTAATGAGCACTCTAATTCAAATCTGTAAACTGCGCCTTTTTAAACCAATGAAAATATAAAGCACATTTAAGCCTTGTTTCAAATAATTTCAAAAAAGATAGTAATCGTAAAAAAATCCATCATAAAATGGTCAGTATATTCTGATAATCTCCATATTGTCTATTTCATCCTCGGTAAGCAGTCACTTAAATTGAAGAGGCAATATTTTTGAAAAGCAAATGTTTTATTGTGAAATTTATTCTTTTTTTTGGGGGGGAGATAGATTAAAAGTATATCCTGAGCTTTGAATGGATCAGAATATCTGCAAATTACTATTTATGTCTTTCTCAAATGTAAATGCATTTGTCATTTCATTTGTAAGGGCAGCCGTTATTTCACTTACAACTACATCCGCTTCTGTCATTAAATTTAACGGCTAATCGCTACATTTAAAGATCAGAGTTAAAGACTGGAGCGATGAGATCATCGAAGTAGAGGATTTAATGAATTATGTCGTCAGAACACTACATGATTAGTTAAATCTCATTTAATGCTGTCTTTAAAAATGTGAATATTGCTTTATGATTAGCTGTCACTAATTTGTTTATTTCTCTTTTTCAAACTTATGTTTCCTATTCTCTCATGATATATTTTAACGCTGTTTTAATTCAGAAAATTTATTTCAAACTACTTTCATTCAGAAGGTATGCTATAAATTCACGATGAATAAATGAGGAAAATGAAACCTTTAAAAATCAAGCGGTGATTTTCACTGATAGATGAAATAATTGACCCAAAAGTTGAGTTTGTAGAGAATACGGGGAATTTTATATTTGACTGAAAAATAAAACGGAATGACAGCAAGGGAGTTGTTGGTTACTGATAATAACAGATTTACACTGGCCAAACTAAGAGAGCCTTAAAATTTCGCTTAAAGGAACATGAGGCATATGTTAGAAAAAAGGAAACACGGAAGTCTTCTGTTGCCCAACATTGTTGGTCCGAAAATCACACTTTCAATTTTTCTGCTGCCAAAATTATTCAAAAAACATCTTCCATTGGTGAATTGGATTTTCTAGAGGCATTTCACTTTCAAAAAATCTTTCTGTTCTAGTTAACGACCCTAATTCCAATCCATCTTTGCCTCCAGCCTTTAAAGAAATTAAGTTTTAGGTCTGGTTTCATCAACAGATGGGGCCAGTAGCTTGTCTCCTGTCCAGGCTTTCTTATCTTATCTTATCTAATCATTATATCTTATCTCGTTCATTTGCGCTTTTGCAGCTGAGGATAGTGGTTCGGTAAAAACCATCGAAACTAGTCCTGTAAAAATTTGAAAATATAACGCTAATTTTTGTTGTTTGACTTCTAATTTAATATTTGTTCGGCGTGTTATTGTATCATAATTAACCGAATGTCCTTTAGGACAGCAAGAGAAGAGTGTTTTTAAAGTTTACGGAGCTATCGTAGGAGAAAATCCTCTCAGCAGCAACCGATTTCAAACAGTTGAATTCTGGGGAAGGAGAAGGTTTTGGAAAACAAACTTCGAGAGAACGATATATGTAATAGTAAAAAGAAGTCATTTTTTGTTTCGTACGAGTGGTAGGTAAACATAAAAAGGTTTAATAATGATTAAATTAAAATTGCAGTAAATGGTTAGATTTTTAAAAAAAAGGACAGAGAGTTCTGTGATTTACTTTCAGAAGTAAATGAAATGGCTGGGTCAATCAAATTCACAACATAGATAAAGTTTTCTTTGTATTTTTTTGCTGGCTTCAAAATGCGTAAAACTGCCGTCTAGTAAGCGAGCCCACAGTCAAGAAGACGGTTGTTCAAAACAATTGGCCTAAAAAATGCATGTAAATATCGACAAGCGCATGACAGCTGAGGTAGTTATAATTTTTTGATAGTAATAATGAAGATTTAAAGAAATTTTATCTATAATTAATTCGATTGATCCAGACATTAACTTTCAGACATAACTTTGGAAACTGAAACAGAAAATCCGTTCTTTTTCATGGTATACTATTTATCAGCAATAAATTCGATTTAAGCATTACTATTTACATTAAAGCATTACTATTTTTCCTATTTGGATGCTTTCTATCCGATTTGTGCCATTCTTTTCAATTTAAAATAGCTACTTTTTACTCTTATATATGTTACCTTTCTGAAAATCATCCAAAATGCTTTTTCCGTTTCCTGAACTGGATTTTATAGACGTCTTTCTCGTCCATAAAAAATGTGTCT
Organism: Stegodyphus mimosarum; assembly: GCA_000611955.2. Taxonomy (NCBI): domain Eukaryota; kingdom Metazoa; phylum Arthropoda; class Arachnida; order Araneae; family Eresidae; genus Stegodyphus; species Stegodyphus mimosarum. The sequence continues at coordinate 210,935 of KK115955.1, read as the reverse complement.
TATTTTCTTAATTACATTAATTCCAGTTTCAGATCTTCCGGGCTCTTTCTAAATTCTAAATGCTTAGTGTTTTCCCGCTTCATTATTGTTTTTCTTAACATATGACATTACATCAGTATTCTGCACTCTTTGATTATGGTATGTGTAGGAGAAATATTCAGATTTAAACTTTAAAATTAGGCAAAAATGCAATCTTATATTGCAGTACATTTCAAGAAAACTGTCAATTTTTAGGATTATCAGACGCAAGTTCCTTCTGTTCAGGAGGACGAGGGGTAGAAAGTATTCAAAAATAAGAGAAACGACAACTATTTTATACGGGAATAGTAAAAGTAATGCAATATCCCGAGAAAAATAATAACGAAATTTGAAAATCTGAAGACGTAAGAACTTTGAAAGCGTAAATATGAAAGGCCTTTAATGGAAACTTAGTTCACCATAGACAGCAATTTTCAGAAACATTTCTGTAGAAATCAATGTAAAAATTGATTCCAACAGTGATTAATTATCACAATCAGCTACGAAACTTAGTAACCATTTACAAGTAGCTGTATAAGATTTAACTGTAACTGATTTTAAGAAACTGTAAGAAGACCTGGCTATATTAATTTTTTTTATTAATTTCGGAATATCATTTATGATGGCAAGAGGAAATTTTTTAAAATCTTGACGAATGTTTGTGAGCTAAGATATTCTGTCAATAGCTAACGATTTCATACACTTGAGTTCTTAAGAAAGAAAATATCGAGAAAAGCAAATTTCAAGTGCTTGGTATGCGTAAGAATAAAAAGCAGCCTTTTTTTAGTTGGATGTTTCATATAGGATGACAAGAAAACAGAACAAATGTTATATTTGTTATTTTGATGACACTTTCACTGATCCAGTCAGTATAATTTCATGATACGTATGACAAGAAATATTGTTCACTACAAGTAATAGATGGTATCAAAATAGCAGGACTTGTTGCTTTCAAAAGGATTTATTTTCTAATATTTTATAGGACAATGTATCTTTTAATTTGGGTTTGGTTTAATTGATTATGGCAAAGCATTCGAGGACTATCTCGCCTAAAAGAAGGGTTGCCTTTATGGAGGACATTATGACGAAAACTGGCTTTACACACGTTACACAGGGGAAAACCATGAAAACGCCCATACAACTAGCCCGTTCGGATTCGAACCCGGACAGAATTACCAACATTTAGCGAATTTACCGTTCGGTCCAATGTGATAATTAGGAAAAGAAATTCAATTTTTAATTCCTTGCGTGTCAAGCCTAAGAGAAGCAGTCGCAAAAGAGAAAGATTTCTCGTTAAATGTTAACTATTTTGACATTGTAAATAGCATATTCATTAGTGAAATTTTATTATATAATTAATACTAAGAATAACAGGACTAAATATAGGAATATTATTTTATATTATTTCATTTCCTTTTAGAGCATTTTTTGCTAAATTAATAATTTGGTACTTACAAATGCTTATACCTGTGACACTTGTAATATAAATTATGTAACTCTAGCTACACCTAAAAACAGCCCATAATCATTAGAAATGTAATGAAATAATTCGATTTATTGAAGCGCAATCAGAATCGATATTTTAGGCATGTGAAATGCAGCTGAAATATACCTAGTGGAATTACTGCTGGAAAATACTAAGTGGGAACTTAGGGAAGAACGTATTCTGTAAGTACGTTTAATTGTTTTAGCATCCTCAGAAAATGAAAAGTTTCCCCACTAGCACTCATACGTTATAAACCCATAAATATAAAGTTGCCAAGTAGCGAGTAGGACTGAGGTAATTTAGTGCAGTAAAACACATTTTGCAGGGTTAGGGTATTTTAGTATAGCAAGCATATGAGCCTAGAAGGAGACATGCATCCGTGGAGACCTTTCTAAGGGAAACTTGCTTGTGGTTGGAAACATTGTGCTTGGAAAAACTCCGAACCAATCATGCAGCCACCTTGCTTGTTTGGGATGGACCCTGTATCGAGGCCCGGGTATTCAGGGGTATTAATTGCACGACCGCTGATGAGCGTCTATGACAGGGCTTCAGAAATGGATTCTGTAAGAAATCTACGCTCCGTTGTTGATCAAATAAGAAGAAACAACATTTGTAAAATAAAACTCATGCTGTAACATAATTTCTAACAATTTTCTTACAATAATGCAAAAAATATGCCTTGAGGTGATGAAGAAAGTAATGAGGCGTGATTTGATATTCTAATACTCTCAGGTACAGCTAGTTGCTGATAACATAATACTTGGTAATGCAATAAACAAGTATAATGTATCGTGGTTTTTTTTACGAGCATAAAATATATGAAACGTCTTAAAGACTTAGAAGTGAATTATCAGCTCGCCTTGTAAGTACCACCGAGACAGGGAGAAGAGTGTAAAGGACCCTTTTATTTGTCTAAAAATAAAGTTAACAGAAGGCCCCACTCGTGCTTACAAAATATAGCCAGCAACTATGCCTTAAATCAAAGTTAAAGAATTTGACTTAACTAAGTAATAGTAAGTTAGCTTAACGGCTATGCAAGAAAAATAACGCGCAAATTGCCTTGACCTGAAGTCGACGGGACAAGCCTAAAGGAGGAAATACTATTCTCAGGAGAGTCAAAATTAGCGACGTGGGCTTCAGCGGGTAGAACACGCTCTAAAAATCTTCCTTTCGATTCTACCCTTTAAAATCTTATTTTAAATACTCCCTTTCAAACCTTCTTTTAAATTGTATCTTCTTCCTACCTCATTCCTTTATCCCACATTGAACAAAAATTTACATTAAATGAGGAGAACAGGAAAGCGAATAACTGTTTAATAAATTAAACGAGACCTTACGCATGAATGATACTGTATTTTTGCGAAGTATATTAAAATATAGCTTCATTTTACTGTATTATTACAAAGGTATTTGACAATATAGTTACCAAGGTTATAAAATTTTATTTACTAAAAATATTAAAGACGCTAATATAATTCATACTGAAAAACATTTTCCTTGCAGATCTGCGACTATGATATAACTAAAAAGGTTTATCTGTTATTAAATTCGAATGAAAATAGCAAGCATTTACATTTGCTCTGAAATATTAAAATTCAGGTAAATATAGTATAAGTACCAAATTCTTTGAAAAATATTATTTGGAAGACTGATAGTTTAGTTCGATAACCTAGTAAACCTATTACAGGTTCGTTCATACACAGCACATGCTGTATATCGTCCCCAAACGCCAGCTGCAAATTATATTCAGATTTCCTATCACGCTCTAAGTTAGAGAATTTACTGTCTAGGTCAACAAACACAATTCTCAATTCACTGCGTTTCATAAAGCATTTACGGGACAGACACCATGCTTGGCTGTGGTTGGTAAATAGCGCAGTCGTGTTAATTACGTGGAAACTGCGATGGAGATATAAATTATGGCCTGCTCCGTTCAGGGCTCAGCTTGTGACATCTGACGGCACATGACCGCGGGTGGCGTAGCGCTGAAGCTGGCCCAATGGCATTAACTAATCGAGCGATGCGGAACTGTAGATTATCCCTCGGTAGGGGAGGGATTAACAAATGAAGGGTGAATGAATTGTGCCAGCTACACTCCAGAAAGTCGCTATATTTGAAAATTATATTGTTTTGAGAGAATGGTTAGAAAGGGTTTGCCAAAAGTTATGAAAACAGTGAATTTGATTTAGATTAATACCTATCAGTTTCATTTCGAAGGTTTATATTCTTTCCTACATATATATACAGAAACAATGGCTATGGAATTAATTTAGAATATTTTATGTAACTTATGTATTAACAGAAAATCGAGCTTTGAAAGATAGGTAATAAATGTAAAAGCAAGAAGGCTAGCAATATAATTGCAAACGCCTGTCAAAAAATTATTTATTATTAAACCAAAATTCAAAACATTATTTGCCTAAACATTTTCAATTTTTATTTAGACCGCAAAAATTCAGTTGGTGTTTAATAATCCCACAAAAGTTTAAGTTACACAGTTTATGGCCATTAGGAATGCAAATTTAAATTCTATAATTTTGAGAGCTACTTAGGAACATTTTCTTTTCAACTTGCAACAAGAAATAATATATATATATATTTCAATTGGGTTACAAGTCATTATCAACAATTAATTGTATTATGAACATATACGCACTAATAGAAGTTTCCAAAATGCTAAAAAAATTCTTTGGATTTAAATGAATTATTTTTAGGTTATGTAACTTATAGTATGCAATAAAATAACTTATAGTATGCAATAAAACTTTTATAGTATGCAATAAAATATTTGATCATTTTACAAAAAAAAAAAAAAAAAAAAAA
>KK115955.1:0-206419 GCA_000611955.2 Stegodyphus mimosarum | reverse complement strand
GTTTTTTTTTTTCCGTACAGTGTTGCCATTGCTCGCTTTGAAATCATTTAGTTTGTTAATCAGAAATTCGTTGAAATGTTACAAAACATGAAATCGATAATAAAGCAAATTTCAAATTCAAAATTAGGGCTTCCAGATGCCCATATTCGCAGTAGGATTACGTCATACAAAATTCGATGGCTCTAGGTTTTATCACAATACGAGAAACATGCACACATTTATGCAGATTTTTCATTTTTTAAAATTTAATGCAGAGCGATAACATTTAGTGGCAACTATTTGAAAAGTGAATCGGGCATTCAGAGTGAATCGACGCAAAATCGCAAAGCGAAAGTAATAGTCCTTCGGGACTAAATCCCTTTGGACTAAAAATGCTGTGTTTTCAATCACATGATCTTAGAGATGAGATGAGAAGAGAATAAACTATCTGCTTCAACTTGCTCTAAAAGTGGGTGGTAATTTATCTCGTTATTTTTGTCAGCGTAGGATGTGAAGAGTGCATTTTCAAAGCTATAATGGAGGTGACCAAAAAGGCCTATTCGCCATTTTTGCTTTATAAGTTTAATAAAGGCGAATGCGACGAAAATTAAATCTACGTGCAGTGATCGGACACTAAGCCATTGTCAAAGGTGATTTAAAAAATTCCGAGTCAGAAAATATAACTTAGAAGACGTGATTCATACTGGAAGACCTTTGGAGTTCGATGAGGGCATCTGCAAATCTTGGTGGAACAAAATCCCATCGTTACTGTTCAGGAACTAGCAGAGGATGACGAAGAATATATTTAAGATTATAAAAAAACTTTATATTATCTTAATTTTAAAAAATAAAAGATGTATGAAAAATTGCATTATTTAGGAGATGACCAAATATTTTTTCTTTTATTTTCAAAAATATGCAATCTAGATCTCTTATGGTTCCGCTTTCAGAAGGTTCTCGGTTCAATATTGTCCTGGAGAACTTTTATAATTACAATAGTGTTTTAGAGATTTCTGAAGAAGATTAGTCATAAAACAGATGACAAATAAAATATGTAACAATTAATAAAACTAGAATCTTCGTCTCAGCGAGCGGAGTCTCATTGTATTCTCGATAAAAAAGTAATTACAACTTAGCAGCAAATCATTTTACTGGTTTAGAAGCTGTTTGTCCACATTACTCGGTTTTGAGCAGCGTTGCCAGTGCTAATACATATTCAAATAAATGGATACTTTTCTCACTATAAATAATGAACAGCATTTTGGAATTTTAGAAAATAATAAAATTCTGTATTTCATTAATTTTATTTCATAAATAAATGTCTTTTATAAATAAAAAATTATACTAAGTAATATTGATTTAAATACTAAATAGTAGTCCCATCTATTATCAACTGACTTGTAGCGCTGATAGCAACCTGATTACATACGGCACATTAGATGTTTTAGCATGTTATCGTGAGGAAAGAAGCAGAAGAAGAAAAAAGAATAAGACTAAAATAAAATATAAAAACAAAATCTGAGAGTATTTAGATTTTATATTATGGCGAAAGGTGAGTTTTTTATTATTTACATACACATACATATTTCGCGAGAAATTGGGCCTTGGGATAAAACTTTTAGGAATTTGGGCCTTGGGTTTTCCTTTGAGATAAAAATATTTAAGGACAGCATATCTATAGAATTTCCGATAGAGTGTCTCGCGCGTTGGAGATAAAAAGATAAACATGTTTTTCCGTACAATGCTGCCATTGCTCGCTTTGAAATCATTGAGTTTATTAATAAAAAATTAGTTAAAGGTTTACAAAATATGAAATGAAAATAAAACGAATTCGAAATTCAAAATTCGGGCTTTTAGATGTCCACATTCGGGTGGAAGACTACGTTATTAAAAATTTGATGGCTCTAGGTGCCATTGATATTTCACATTGCGGAAAGCATGCATACATTTAGGCAAATTCTTCATAAATCATACTCTTACAGACTCTTATTCAACGCAAAATCCCTTTTAGAGCATAATAGCTCTTCTGGGCAAACGCTCCTTTTTGCCAATAATTCTGAATGTTAAAGAAAAAAGTGCTCGCTTAAATGAAGGGGCTATAGTTTTTGTATAAGAATATTAAGTGCATAAGTTGCTAATTTCTGATTATTAACTTCTGATTAAGAGATTACCGTTTGGTTTATAGAATCTAGGAATCACATTAGTGTCTGTGCACTGTTATACTGCTACATCCATACATGTCTCTGCAGTGTTCTGTTTCTTTAAAACGCTTGGCAGTGCTTGATAAGACTCTTGGATAATTTGCAAAGCTAATTTTGAGTTGCTGTATTATTAAAATATTTCAAATTATCATTGGAAAAACTCAAATTCCTGTAGATAAGATCTGTAGAAGGAGCTATTAATAAATTAGAAATTCAAATAATGAAAGAAATTTATTAATCATTGATTGGCAAGTCTCTTTACATCTCTCATCCATTTCGTTAACTTCATGGAAGTTTGAAACAAATATTTCAAATTTCAAATTGTAAAAGCGTCAAAGACTAGAGCTTTCTCCGAATAACCAATGAAGTATAGAAACTGGTAGCGTTAGCTACTTTTCTTAAAGAAAGAGGAGTTCTGGAAGATCTTATTGCGTTTCATATCTTGAAAGATATTCAGATAAAAATTTTATATTGGAAAGATTTTAAAAATTGCCTTTGTGTAGTTACGTTTATCGAGCCTTCATTCTAGATTGACTGCAGAAGCAAGAGATTCTTTCAGAGTACAGTTTCTATTAACTGAATGAGTACTGGCAAGTCATTGACACTTAAATCTAATTACTTTATTCTATTACTTAAAACGGAAGTAGATGGTCAGACTCCATCCTTCATATTTAAAGTAAATTAAATTAAATTTCTAAGATTCCTTACATTTTTTACTTTAATTTAAAATTGACGCATAGAAAATCCAAGTGTTTAATCAATAAGTTACAAATTTAACATTCCAGCTTAAACCTTTACGTAAAGTAATAAGGAATTAGTTGTAGCTAGTAAGTCATCCATTCATAAACATCAGGGAATTAAAAGTCAAAACTGTATTTAAAATCTTCCTTAGATGTGTACAGTTAATAAACTGCTACGGTTATGAGTTATGAGACTTAGAAACTTGTGGTTCAGTACTCAGGGATAATATAAGTTCATGCCTATGATGTAAGTTAAGCATTCTGTTAAATCAATTATAGTACCTGCCGTGAACTCGAAATAACATAGCTACGCCAATGCAGTAACAAAAAGGGGTTATGTTTATGTTCTATGAAGTTAATTATCACGACCAGAATAGCTAACCATCAAACAAACATGCAGATATTTAAAGCATTACAAGTTTGTTCTTCCTCATCACTTGTGAGGGATTAAATTAAAATATACAAACATAAACATAAACATAAAAATATAAACATAAAAACACTAGTCAACCTGGACCGGGTTTGAAGTCGAAGCTTCCTCTCAAAATGGGTGTCAACAAGCTTGGCTAGACAACAAGCTTGACTAGACCACGACAGAAATTCAAACACACACTTGCCAGAACAGCCGCCCAGCCCGTATAATGATTAGTGACCCTGATTGCCGTAGCTCTGGGTCTGACTTCAAATCCAGGAGAAGACATGGTTGTAACTGTTCGTCTCTTCAAGGGAGTCAATAGTGGCCACCTCACTTATTAGCTGTTTCCATAATGAAATGGCCACCACTTCCGACATTTGTTGCGGTGCAAGGCTAATGGCTATTGAATAAAGCTGTCGGCCATAAAGAGAAAATAACCAAAAAAGGGTCTAACATCATTCTACAGTACTTACAGCAAGATAGAATTAGCATCGCCAATAGGAATCGACAAGGCAGTGGATCTGAAGCATAGCCTCTTCTTCGTAATTTCTCTATATAAAAAAACTGCTTGCCACTCCAAGTTACGCAAGTTCTGAAATGAGTGAACCTCGTGATCAAAACTGGCGGAAAGGAAAGAAGTAAATTAATAGCAAAAATTTAATACCACATAACATTCCTTATTTCAAATGTATGTTTGATACTCACATAATAAAACGATAGCGATCCTTTCGGAACTCTTTTTTTAATGCAGGAGATCTTTAATTCACTTACAATTATTTTTGTATTTAGCGCTCTATACATTATTAATGTAGACAAGCACAACATTTGCTTAACTGGTTATTTTTTTATTCTAAATTCCCGAATTTTTATCTTGAGCATTGAGCATCGCAAGCAAGAAGAGGAAAAAGGCTCGAAATAAGTTTAAACAACTTATAAAAAAAGAGCAACAGAATCACAGATTTGCATATTTTATACTATTTTAAGCTCAATTCCCTTTGAGGCAAATTCAGACCAGTGTAAGAGCATTAAAGTTATACTTTTGGTTTTAATCGTTTCATATTATATGCATCTGCCTGATGACAATTCTTATGAAGCTGAGAATTACTTCATAAATTACCAAATCACTTCATAATTTACTAATATAATATTTTCCAAATAAGTATCAAAACAGTTTCCAGAGAAATTAATATCACGTATTATTTAAAAAGTAATTAAATAATAAGCAAATAAAGCGCATTTCAACGAGGAAACGAGTTTTAAACTAACAGCAAGGTAGTACATTCCTGATAAAAATAACTAAGTATATTCGAAGGAGTGTTTAATTACAGTAAATTTGGAAGAATTTCATTTCCAAGAAGAGTTATTATTGTATTTGACATAAGATCGTTCATTTATCACTCAGACTAAAAATGTGCATTGCAACCTGTACGATTTGATAAAAATGCATGCACTTTTTAATAATCTCATAAAGTATTTTCTAATTCCTTCTTGCATATCTTCGTACTGTAACGGTAGCACACTCAGCGCGTATTCGACAGATCCTGGTTCGAGTTCCGGAGAGGGCACTGGTAATTTTCATGCATCCGACTTCAAAAATCCTAATGAATCTACAGTGGCGCCCGAACAAAAAGGTGGTGGATAATAATTCGTCGCCACCAGGATTTGGCAGTTGGATTCACTAATCCCCAGTCGCTCTTTTAAAGGGAGAGTATATAAGGTATTTTCTCCTTTCTTGCAGCATGCCTTCGTGATGTAACGGTAGCACACTCGGGGCGCGTATTCGAAAGGTCCAGGTTCGAGTCCCGGGGAGAGCATTGCTAATTTTTTTCATGTATCCTGCTTCAAAATAACTTGAATACTGTACAATCTATATTTTTATTTTTTTAGTTATATATAAATTTTTGGTTTGATATAATTAATCGCTATATATTTATCAACAACTTCTCTATTAATGTAATTAATAAAATATGTTCTTAACACCATATTTTTATACCAAGGCAGAAACTGGTTGTCTGGCTGCCTTCTAAATGCAGATTAATTGCTTTTAAAATAAATTTTTGCATTTTGATTTTACTTATTTATTTTATATGTTACTCAGTTAAAGTAAGAAATTGTTCTCCTAACTTAAGAAGTATTCAGCTATCTATCATGGACGATTTCCATTGTTTGCGATTGAGATAATATATATATATATATATATTTATACAGATCCCTGACATGGGATATAAATTATATTTTTACTAGCTGACTTAATAAAACCACATAACTTTATGGTATATGTCTGCCACCGATATTTATAAGGCATGGCAACACTTTTCCTTTTATTACCCTCAGGTCATAAACTTTTCAATGGCATTTTCATCTGTGCTTCTTCTGCGACAAGGTAAAGAAAGTAACGGAGTAGAAAAAGAAATATTTTTGATACAGAATGCCTTCCTTTCTGCGCCAGCTGTTTTTCTTTTCATCTAATAAGAGGTAGTAGTATGTCGTTTACTATAGCTTAGGGACTCATCTCATAGTTGGTGATAGCTTGTAGTTCAGATGTCGAGGATTAGTCGCAAATGACCCGAGGATGTTCAACTACTGTAAGTGGCATTTTTCTTTACGTAGGAGTTAAGTCACTTCTCTTTCTCTGGCTATAATTCTAGCTTTCAACTAATAACAATCAGAGTTTATACTCATTCAGTAAGTGCTGAGAAATGCTATAAAATATATCTCCAAGTCTACATTTATAGGCAAAATTGTTCTTAAAAACAGAAATAATATTTTTGAGTTATGAAGTTTAAATGAAATGGAATAAATGAAATATAGAATCGCTACATAAAATTTCTCCAAATTCCTAAAGAAATATATTGTATAGTTTATCATTAGTGTTTAAATATGTATGTTTATATTGCTGTAATTATTTAAATCGGTATTTATTTATTGTTTTTACCCAAGCAGCAAGGGAATGTTTGGAAAACGTTCAGAGACTCGCCCTTTTCATTCTATAACGGTGTTAGGTGTATTTAAAACGTTTTAAATAAGTGGTGCGTGTAATAACCGTGTTCTTATTACATACATTTCGAAGTACAAACTGGTGTTATAAAATACGTTCGGCATAACGTGCTAAAGTTGTGCGTGTTAGAACCATGTTCTTAGAATCTACATTTCAACATACAGCATTGGTACTTTTCGAAGCATTCTCAACGTCTGCTATAAAATACGTTCTTAACGACGCGTTATAGCGGTGCATATTAATAACCGTGTTCTTAAGAAGTACATTTTGAAGTACAACACTGATACTTTTCGAAACGTTCCCAGATGTGCTATAAAGAACTTCCTGCATGACGTGCTAAGATGTTACAACTGTGTTCTGATAACGTACATTTCGACATACAATTTTGGTATGTTTCAAAACGTTCTCAACATGTGCTATAAATTACATTTTACATGACATTCTAAAGCTAATTACACCGTGTTCTTAGGTTGTTCTTTTCACAGCACCCAACTGGTAATTTTCAAAGCATTTACAACATGCTATCAAGTGCATTTCTAGAGCGCACGTGTTACACCTGTGTTCTGAGGTACATTTTAATGTACAGCACAGTAGTGTTGTTAAAACTTCGTTAAAACGTTTGGAACATGTCCTGTAAAGTATATGCTACTCAGGTTGCAATTATAGTAATTACCTAGCTTTCAGGCAACCGTAAAATTATTCATTTCAATAAATATTTTAATAACTTTTATTTTGCCCAGTATTAGTTATAGAAAACATTTTCATTAAATATGTATTGTAAAGAGAGTTTTATTCGTAAGGCTTTTATTCCAAAAATAGATAAAATAATGCTACATAAAAACTGTATTGGGCTTATTTAATGTAAGTTATTTAGAATTTCAAAAAAATATTTAGAAGTTCCTGCATATGTTTTCAGATGGGAAGATGTCGATTCTTTTTTTTTTAATTTTCGCATTAATCATATAAACAGTACCACTTTTTTTAAAAGTAAAATTTTAATTTGCTTCATTAAGAAGTAATTGGAGCAAAAATATTCAGAATACTGAAACATTTTAGATGCATAACTATTTAACGAATTAAATTAAAAAGTTGATGATCTAATTATTTCGCATAAGTAGAAGAGTGCTTAAAAAATTAAGGAAGAAAATGCTTTTAATGTCTCACATGGTTATTATAAAAGTCATGCGATAATTTCGAAGCATAAGGAAGGCTCTGTGACAACCAACCAATGAGAAGAATGTTTGGCTTTTTATAGTGGTATTCTCTTTAAAGAGGTGCTATTTAATTCCAGTATTTATTTACAGTCTCAAAAATGTTGCTTTCTATCAAAAGTAAGTATTACAAACACAAATATTTATTGTACTGTTGTCTCTCAGAGTCTGTACATATAGACGAGATTCAGAACGTTCTAGTTAGACGTAGCTCAAAACGTTCTACACTGTAAAAAGTGCTCGAAATATACAGACAAAAAGTCTTGTTTCTTACAGAAATGCGAACAAAAGGAAAGGAAATGTCTATACTAAGAAAATATCTGTAACAAATACAGAATTGGAACAATATGTGTAAAGCTTGAACAAAAAAATGGCTGATGGTTGTCTCTTGGAGAGCGCTTTTCTTGAGGTAAGTTAATTAGTGCTTAATACGTGGTTAACGCGCATTTTATTTATTTTATATGATTCATTTGTTAAGTGCTTCACACTCTGTATAATTAAAGTCTTTTAATGTTTATCTTATAGTTCTACACTCACGTTTGTGAAAATTGCAACACCATGAAGGACTTACGCGAGTGAGCTGAAATTTTCAGGAAATGCAAAGTAGCGCATGATATGCAAATGATTAGAATTGCAAATCCGTAGCGCATGCGTATGCTGAGCAGCGCCCTCTGAACGGCTGATGGATCCGAATAAATAGACGGCTGTAGCGAGGCGTTTATGGTTATCGGTGGTTATCTGCTAGTGGTAAACGTTAACTCAATCTGTACTTATGCCTCGTCGACGAAAGAGAGCGAGATTTGAACAACTTACAGAGTTTGAACGAGGGAGAATCATCGGCCTTCGTGAAGCTGGATTGTCGTATCGTGCAGTAGCCTCTCGTGTGCAGCGTAACAGCAGCACAGTGATGCGCGTTTGGAAGCAGTGGACGGACGAGTGTCGGACAACTCGGAAATCCGGGAGTGGACCCCGAAATGTGACGTCAGCTCGCGATGATAGACACCTGGTCCGCATGGCGCGGACGGACCGTACAGCTTCCTCTAGACAATTGGCAGCACTGTGGTCAATAGCTACAGGTGTTTCATTGTGTGCTTCATCAATTCGTAGACGTCTGCTGCAGTGTGGACTGCGCGCACGGACTCCTTTATACAGGATCCCCCTAACGCACGACCATCGCCGCCTGCGGCTACAATGGGCCAATCAGCATAGAGACTGGCGTGCTGATTGGCAGCATGTCGTGTTTTCTGACGAATCCCGCTTTAATTTGTGGTACCATGATGGCCGCATTCGTGTCAGACGCTATGCCGGTGAACGCCACCTTCCGGAGTGCATTATCGAACGCCACAGTGGACGAACACCCGGAGTTATGGTCTGGGGCGCCATAGCATATCATAGACGATCTCAATTGCTACGAATTGTGGGCAATCTGAACAGCAACCGGTATATCCGTGAAGTTCTACAGCCCGAAGCTGTTCCCTTCCTTCAAAGCTTGCCAGGCGCTGTATTTCAACAGGACAATGCCCGCCCTCATACTGCTCGGATTGTTAAATCCTTCTTTGCAGCGCAGCAGGTACAGCTTCTTCCTTGGCCTGCGTGTACCCCGGATATGTCGCCAATTGAACATGTGTGGGATGTCATTGGTCGGCGTCTTGCTCGTGATCCTCGTCCTGTTGCGTCTGCAGACGAACTTTGGGTACGCGTACAAACGATATGGAATGCTCTTCCTCAGTCAGACATTCAAACTTTGTTTGACTCCATGCCACGTCGTGTAGCAGCACTTATTGCGGCGCGTGGTGGCCACACAAAATACTGATTCTGATCTCTTGTTCTTGTTTGTTTGCTTTGAACATTTAATCATTTATTTGTACCACTACCACTCAACTGTGTATTAAATTGCATTCAATTATGACGATTCCTTCTTGGTGTTGCAATTTTCACAAACGTGAGTGTAGTACGTTTAAATAAACCTATAAACAGAAATAGAACATGTGTTTCAGAACAGAACCTAACAGAATTAGAACATGTGTTTCTTTTAAACGGTTGTTAGCTAGAGGTCAAATCACAAAGCTCAAGCGTCATTTCCATAAATTTTGGAATAATACAAGTTATTTTTTACAAGTACAAATCTGCACATGTATGCAATTAAACTGACGTTATTCCAAAACAGAAGGAAATTTGTTACTTAAATTGAATACAGATGATCTGTTTCTAGTCTAATAATTTTTCGTTTTAAATATTTATATGCAGTCAAAATCACTGAAACAGCCTTATATTTGGCGTACATTTATCAAAACACTCAATCAATTTCGAGGGCAGCTACAGGTCCCTCCTTATCAGGAGAACGAAATATCTAGAAAGGGAAAGCAACATCAGTAACGACTTTTTATACCCTCCGGTAGTACCATGCGCGAGGAGGCAACGCCACCTATTGGCAAAAATAATAACCAAGAATTATGTTAATAGAATTTTAAAAGCGTTAGGAAGGACTGGATTGGACTTAAAATCATTCACTAAACATGCTAAATCTTTGTGAATATGAAAAGCCTCAAGAAAATACAATTCACCAACGGAAGAAGCACTATATTTATATACGTTTATATACGTTTATTTATATACGTTTTAAAACATTTCATATATATGTAGCTTATTCACATTTTTCATTTTATGGAAAGATATAGCATTGTTTAGTTTACCATTAATCCTAGCGGGAACTGGGGTTAGAATATTTTTCATTTTAGAGCATAATGAGCCGTTGAGATTAACAATAACACTACATGTTATTGTTAATCTCAATAACAATAACACTACATGTTACTGTTAATCTCAATGGGTAAAATGAAAATGAATGTAATATTTTCCAAAAAACATTCGGGAAAATAGCTTAAAAAAAGCAACATAAACTTAAAATGGGATAAAATTTTGATTAATATACGTGATACGTTTCGCCATAAATGACTATATAATCAAATAACAATTACACGTTTGTAATTTGTAATATTTTTTAGATTGCATTATATAGTTTTAAACCAGCAATGTCTTGTTTATCAGTTTATAAAGCATTTGTTTAGTTGCTTTATAATCAACACTTTGCAAATGCTGTGACTGTGTGTATACACTCTTGGACAGATTTTTTAATTACAATGCAACATATTATGAACGTTATGAAAAAATTTGTATATCAAAAGAAGAGTATTATTATATTTAAATAATTTTTTTCTTTATATCTACATCGGATTATTGAAAAGTAAAATATTAATGCAAAACTCATTGTAGTACTTATAATGTAAATTTACATAAGGAAAAGCTATATATTTTGTATTGGGAAGTAAACTCGGCGCAAATTTCATTATAAAATGCATTTGTTAAGTTTTAATAGTTACAATATTTTTGGCTAAGTGGTTTATCTATGAATCAATACTAATGCAGAAATAGAATATGTCTGTCTTCTAAATGCAGGAGAAGGAAATTAGAAATAAGAAGGAAATTAATGTCTTAATCTTAAAATACTTAATTCTAGAACATTACTCATTTATTAACACAAAAGCATTACGCATGGAATATTGTTTTTATCCCGATATTCCATGACGAACATTTCATTTTCAGATGTCTTGCATTTTAAAATTCAAAAAAGGAAAATTGGTTAGATGTAAAGAAGCATATCAATATGAATTTTGTTAGCATAATTTTGGGAATATTTTGGAAGAAAATGCGTTATTTCATTTAGAGTATCTAATGAATTATTTTTTAAAGCAACTGAAAAAAGGCTAAAATTGCATACTTTTCCTTTACTCAAAACGTACAATGCAACGTATTTAATTACAATCAGTAGCATTACATTATACAAGCAAAACATCTGTAGACATTTCACGTGCATCAGACATGTTATACATGCATAACTATTTGTAGTATCATTAAGATTAAAATATTTGTAACATTTGTGTATTTTATTTAAGAACAAATGTTCTATTAGTATTATTAATTGCTTGGAAGAACCTTAGATAACCTTAAGCAAAATATCTGCAACTTTTATATATATATATATATTCTAATTTTTCATATACAAAATACATGTCCATCTGAAAACTATGTTATGCTCACACAATTATTTCCTGTAACATTACAGGTCAAACATCTGTAACTTTTACAGATGAATCCTTCGGTACTCCAAATATGAAAAATACATTATCTTCATATAATTATTTCTAGTAATACTACAGATTAAACATCTGTAACCGTTACAGATAGATCTTTTGGTAATCTACGTAGAAAGACTATGCTTTGGTTACACAGTTATTTCCTGTAACATTACATGTCAAACTACTGTAACCTTTACAGATATAATAACTGTAAAGTTACTTAGAATATCCCCTGTTATAATCACTCAAATTGTCCGTGGCATCCCAGTTTCTATTGGTTTTCTTAATAACCTAACAAAATGTTTTTACAGTGCAGTTAAACGTAGTTCAGAACGTTCTTTGCATGTTATACAGAAGTGTTAAAAGTACAAGTATTTGGCATCCTAAATTGCCGATTATAAGCCTGTAATCTATAGACGACATTCAGAATGTTCTGCCCAAATGGTAATAGAACGTACTGCTAGCACGCTATATAAGTATTTACGCTGTTATTACGCTATTACTAGTACCACAATTTGACGCTCTATTGTCCATTAATGAACTATATCCTACAGACGTGATCCAGAACGTTTTGCTTTAACGTTAAACAAACGTTCTGCCAGAAGATTACCGGAAATTTCATAACGTTCTAGGAACGTTTTACAAAAGTGTTAGCAACAGCATTTTTTGAGTTCTTCTGCCCGTTCTTGAACAGTAACATCTTGACGTGATTCACTACTACCAAACCGTTAGAAGAACATTCATAGAAGGTTATAAAAATTGATAGTTTTACCACTTTTGACGTGCTACTGTCCGTTATTGAACTGCAATACATGGATATGGTTCAGCATGTTCAGGAAGACGTGCCAAAAAGGTTATACTGGAAAGTTAATGACACGTTGCATGAAAGTGTTACAAACACAAGTATTTGACGTGTTATTGTCCGTCTTAGAACTGTAACATATAGACTTGTTTTAGAACGTTCTGCTTGAAAGTTCCCGACACGTTTGTGAAGCACTTGTATTAAACATTCTCTGAACTTTCTTGTGCTATTTGAGTAATGTGAGAATTTCAGAGTTGTTGCGTTGAATCGAATTAATAACGCCATGTCTTGCATATAAGTTTCCATTTCTTACATGGGAATGCAGATCTCTCAATTTGGTGTCTAACAATGCTAAAATTGTACGAACAAGCGCACATAAAGCACGGCATATGTCCAACTACGAAGCTGATGACACTTGAGAACATTTGGAGATTTTCCATCAAACTGGCGACCTTCGGGTAGGTTTTAGAAAGCAATTTTTCTAAGTCCTAGGATCAAATTTTCCCTAAACTTTCAGAAACCTCTACTACATCATATTCGTATCCATGTTTCACTAAGTAAATATGGCTCCGAGAACTAAGGAAAGTTAATGGTTAATAAACTGTAAATGTTAGTGGTCAAAAGAATTAATTTAATTGCGTTTTAGAGTTTACTCTGTAAAAGATTGAGGGGACTTAACGATACTTTTAGTGTGCTAAGAACGAATTGCGTAATATCCTCGTTCTCCATGAGTTGTTTACAGCTGTTTGTTTTTCCTGTGTGACATTATTATTTATGATAAATTGACAGAATGTTTCTTCCTGCTTATCTAGAGTGATTATTTAAAGCGAAAGTTGCAAATCCGTAACCCGTAATAATATATATATATATATATAATTGAAAAATTATACATGATACTGTTGTTCAAATGCCATAATTTGCTATTATATAGCATTTTAATTACGTGTTACATTTTAAACTTATGCCTACATTTACACTTGTTCGACTTTGCCTAGGGTTAGCTGTATCAACTTATTTTCTTCTCTATCTATGTATTTTTACTCTAATTACTCTAACAAAAGGTTTCTTAATTTATGGTTTTTGCACTTATTCCCTTTTATTAAAAAATTTGAAAAATCTCTACTGTTTTCATTAATTCTTACTTTATATCTGTAGTTACAGCAAATTCTGACTGGCACGGCAAATAAAATAAACATACGATATTAGATAACAAAGATTTTCGATTTTTCTTAGCTTCAGATTAGGCTTCCTGACTAAAATTAAACACAGAATAATGTTATATACTAAGCTGTAAAATACTAGTAGTTTAAACAAATATGAATTGCGTTGTGTTTGTACCCTTTTAAATTTCGTTTCAACAACCCGAAGAGCCTTGCTACTGGTGAAACCATGTTGTGTAATCAGAAATTCAAGTAAACACATAAAATCAATAATACTAACTTAGTTTATTACTTTCCTTAAAACACTGATATCAAACAAATTTACTAACATAAAATTATACTAGTCCCCGGGAACTACCTTATTTAGTTTAGAAAACAAATAGCTAAACATTTATATATTTTCCACAAATACTGCAATCTTAGACAGTAACCACTTCAATTCAAATACTATTGTTTAAGTAATAACTATTTTTATGAGTTAAGATACAAATTAAAATTTTCTATTTCATTTTTCAGTTGTAAGGTTCTTACACCTTATTTATCCCAGAACAAGAGAAAATTCAAATAATGAAGTACAGAGTTAAGTACCTATAGTATTGCACCATAAGGGGAAAAAAAAATTATACCTTTAACTAGAGCAATTTAAGACTGCTCACAAATTTCTTCAGATCTCAGTTAAATCAGCAAATCTTCAAAAATATTAAAGATTTAAATTTTCTACCTTTCAAAATTCTTTACAGCAAACATTTAAATAAAAGTTAAATTCTGATAATAATAGAATCTTTAAAAAAATTCAAGAAATAATTAAACCAGAGAATTTTGGATGAAAAAAAAATCTTTAAGAATTTAAGTTAACATTAAAGTTCAAAAAGAAAAACTTCTTAACTGACGGAAGATGTGAACCTGGAGATTTGGGGGTTCGACGGCAGCTTGGCGGACACCGAACATTCGAAGAATACCCAGTACGCAGGAACTTGGAAGTTTCATCCAGCCTTCTGTATTACGAACTTCAGAGCCATCAGGAAACTCAGGTCGGAACACAGGTTGCTTGGCTATTGATTTTTTCTGTTCTTATAAATTGAAGAAGCGGACTGAGTCTTCATCAGATGGTAGAATTGACGAAGAAATATTTACTTTCCATTTTGAAGGACATTATTTCTGTGGTAGTTGAAGCATGGAAATATAATTTTCTTTCATTTCCTTTTCTATTGCAGAATTATTTCATTTACATTTTTGAAGGACTATTTCCGAAGCCATGGAGTAAGACGTGACAGGAGCCATAAGCCCCCCGTTAAAAAAACAAATTCATCCTTTCTGTTGCAGCAACAAGATGCCCAAGGCGCCCGAGAAAGTTATCTTCTTGTCAGCCGAATGCAAAAACGAAAACGTCCCAACAGCTTCGCAATCCCACCTGCACCCGCTTTTTGTCAGGTCCGGACACTAGATATCGCCAAAACTCGCCAAAAGGGTGAATAAACTGAAACTCTACCCCTCACACAAACCCCTGCTAATATCGTCCAAAAATCGAGGAGTTGAACTGGAACAAAAATCCGAATCTCGCCAAGCCCGCCAAAAGAAGAACCAAGAATTCGACGTAGGCGTGGGAAAACCAGCAAACCTAGGCAACGGACAAAAATTCCTAAGCAAAGGCTTGGAAATCAACTGCAAAAGTGACGCTTTTCAATCCTTTCCCCCTCAACCAAAAAAAATACTCGAAGTGCAAAAATTCGTTGAATAATTAACTGTAACTTAAAAACTGTTTAAGCTAGAGACTTGAAAGTACTCTTAAATTAAAAGGCTAATTTTTCTGCATCCAATGATATAAGTTAAATGAGAATCAACCTAAGTTAAGTAATTTTAAATCAAGTTTATTACCTACGAAAGCACCTAATTCCATTGTCTGTTTCAACGCGTTTACGAGTAACCAGTGGAAGAGACGTACAAATCTTAAAGTACCAAAACCACTAATTAAAATTAAACCAAAGCAAATATAAATACAAGATATTAAATAAAATAACGTTGTGTAGCATAAATTTAGAATAATGAAAATTAATCTTAAGTCAAACTTAAATAATTAAGTGTTACATGAAAATTTGCTACACAACAATAATGTCAGAAGGAAATACGAAAATTTCTACTAAATTATTAAAAAATGAAATAAATAAACATTTAGACTAACCTAATTAGCTGTAATCCTAACTACTGAATGAGCAACTTCGCAGAGTATATTCACTTTTTACATCTCAACAAAACATCATATCCGGTTAGTAGCTCTGGGAGAAAGTTCAGTCTTAAAGTTATAACTAATTTTCATATACAGGTGTTTAATCTTAATGTGGAGAATCTAATAATATAGAGATGGGAGCATTCGGAAAAGGCATCTTTGCCTTTGGAGAGCTACCTCTTTCGTACTTTAGACAAATACAGTGGAACTTTCGTTCGCAAATTAGTTTGTTCCCAAGATAGCTCTTCATCTGAAATATTCGCAAACCGAAGCTACACTCACGTTTGTGAAAATTGCAACACCATGAAGGACTTACGCGAGTGAGCTGAAATTTTCAGGAAATGCAAAGTAGCGCATGATATGCAAATGATTAAAATTGCAAATCCGTAGCGCATGCGTATGCTGAGCAGCGCCCTCTGAACGGCTGATGGATCCGAATAAATAGACGGCTGTAGCGAGGCGTGTATGGTTATCGGTGGTTATCTGCTAGTGGTAAACGTTAACTCAATCTGTACTTATGCCTCGTCGACGAAAGAGAGCGAGATTTGAACAACTTACAGAGTTTGAACGAGGGAGAATCATCGGCCTTCGTGAAGCTGGATTGTCGTATCGTGCAGTAGCCTCTCGTGTGCAGCGTAACAGCAGCACAGTGATGCGCGTTTGGAAGCAGTGGACGGACGAGTGTCGGACAACTCGGAAATCCGGGAGTGGACCCCGAAATGTGACGTCAGCTCGCGATGATAGACACCTGGTCCGCATGGCGCGGACGGACCGTACAGCTTCCTCTAGACAATTGGCAGCACTGTGGTCAATAGCTACAGGTGTTTCATTGTGTGCTTCATCAATTCGTAGACGTCTGCTGCAGTGTGGACTGCGCGCACGGACTCCTTTATACAGGATCCCCCTAACGCACGACCATCGCCGCCTGCGGCTACAATGGGCCAATCAGCATAGAGACTGGCGTGCTGATTGGCAGCATGTCGTGTTTTCTGACGAATCCCGCTTTAATTTGTGGTACCATGATGGCCGCATTCGTGTCAGACGCTATGCCGGTGAACGCCACCTTCCGGAGTGCATTATCGAACGCCACAGTGGACGAACACCCGGAGTTATGGTCTGGGGCGCCATAGCATATCATAGACGATCTCAATTGCTACGAATTGTGGGCAATCTGAACAGCAACCGGTATATCCGTGAAGTTCTACAGCCCGAAGCTGTTCCCTTCCTTCAAAGCTTGCCAGGCGCTGTATTTCAACAGGACAATGCCCGCCCTCATACTGCTCGGATTGTTAAATCCTTCTTTGCAGCGCAGCAGGTACAGCTTCTTCCTTGGCCTGCGTGTTCCCCGGATATGTCGCCAATTGAACATGTGTGGGATGTCATTGGTCGGCGTCTTGCTCGTGATCCTCGTCCTGTTGCGTCTGCAGACGAACTTTGGGTACGCGTACAAACGATATGGAATGCTCTTCCTCAGTCAGACATTCAAACTTTGTTTGACTCCATGCCACGTCGTGTAGCAGCACTTATTGCGGCGCGTGGTGGCCACACAAAATACTGATTCTGATCTCTTGTTCTTGTTTGTTTGCTTTGAACATTTAATCATTTATTTGTACCACTACCACTCAACTGTGTATTAAATTGCATTCAATTATGACGATTCCTTCTTGGTGTTGCAATTTTCACAAACGTGAGTGTATTTTTCCCATAGCAATTAAGATAAAGTGGGAATCCCGTAGGAATCTGTTCTCAGATTCCAAATGATTGCTATAAAAGAGTACTTTGTGAGTAAATTCGTAGTTCGAACCAACGGAATTTATTAAAACTAACACATCCACATCATATTTAAGACACTACTAAACATATAAAATGTCGAAAAACTTGAACTAAATTTTATCGCAATTTACGGAGGAATGTTGGCCGCCTGTGAAAAAATCAAAAGTGCAAGAAAGGTAAATCCTATTCCCTAAAAGTATCAAGTAGGCTTGTTGTTAGTCTGGTGATTTTTCGTTTTTTTCGCGCTCTTTTCTTTAGCATCGCTCGCCTCTACGTGAGAATCGCTGAGACTTTGCCCCATTAACAAATTGTCTACTATGATTTGTCTACGTTTAAAAAATGTTAGAAAAGCAAGACATTGCAATACCATTGAAAACATTATCCTCTTCTGCATTAATTACATTTTGAAGTACCATTTGTTACCGGCTTAAATGTTTGTATTTCGAGATATCCTCGTTGTCCGTGAAATTTTGGTTTGCAAAATTTGTTCGTGAATCGATTTTTCGGGATCCAAGGAGTTCATGAACCAAAGTTCTATTATAACTCAATCCAATCCATTGCTGGTAAAAGGCCAAAATATTTTTCTATAATATTAGCTTTATAATTATAGAGTATAATATAAAAATTGAATACAAATTCCAAACATTTTTGTCACCCACAAGCACTGTCTAAAGCTTGCATACTGCGAAAAAAGAAGTACAGTTCTATATAGGTATAGGTATTTTGACACAAAATCGGACTTTTCCTAAAATGACGTGTCTTTTTTCATATTTCGATTCTACGATTCAAATTATGCCTAAATATTAAATTTTGTAAACTTTCGTGCGAAGTTCAAGGAGAAATTCAAAAATGTATCTTGGCAGTTTTTTTTCAGGTTGCGACAAGAATAATTCATTCGGTGAACTTCTTAATTTACAGCAACGTATTTTCCTTTATTTTTTTATTATAGACGAGCGGAAAAACTCATCGTTCATACTTTCAAATAATTTCAACAAAGTGCGCAAACTACATTTCGCGTTATTATCGCCTATAACAAATGTGCCATATTTTAAAACGCACCAGTATGTAAATTCATGTATATCTCAGAAAATGTTGAATAAAAAACTCTTATTTTTTGCAGATGTGCCTAGAAATACATCTACGTATTTTAAGATGATTTTAAAAATTGTATAAGTTATAATTCAAAATGTTTTTCGAAAAATTTATAAAATATAATAAAAAATACACATTTAAAAAGTAAGTCATAAAAATGGGCGAATTTTATTTGGAATGAACCTAAATTTCAAAATATGAAAGGAAGAACCAAAGAAGTTTGATAAAAAAGGGATATTAACAACTATATACCAAATTCAATTAACATTGAGGAGCTGAAATTTTGAGAGCTAATGTTTCAAAAACTACTCATGTGATTTTTGCAAAACTTATCATTTTGGCATAATTTGAGTCATAGAATCGAAATATGCAAAAACATTGGGATGTCATTTCAGAAAAAGTCCGATTTTATGTCAAAATACTTATATTAGAACAATGCTATATATAAATCTAATACATATCCTAAGTCGCGCTTCCCAGACATGAAAAAAGTAAGTTGAATATCGCAATCGGCACAGTAGAACGGAAGATATTGAACTGTCCCCCCCTTTTTTTTCGTCGCAGTGTTCATTTCCGTGACATAGTTCAATATCTTGTATGGACTTGTCAAGATCTACAATTCTGTATTTTGTTGAATCAAATGTGAGATAAATTCTTATTAATTTTCTGTCTGATATCTTCAAATCTCAAGTGTAATTGTGTTTACATTTATTGTAGCAGAAAATTTTGTTTTCACTAATATATATTGGAGCAACAATAAGAAGATATAACAATAATTTCCTTATTAAAGATTTCGAATACGTAAGAATTAAAAATTCAGGGTTTGCGCAAAGTTCATATTTTATTGCATCAACAAACTGAATCTGTTTTTCTTGCTTAACGTACTACGGTATTAAGCTCATAGAAGCAACTAGATATAAGCCGCCCAACCGGTATAGATGTTAGCGTCGCTGGCTGCCATGCGCCCGATTTCGAATCCCGGAGAAGGTATGGATGTTTGTAAATGTATAGTGTCCGTGCGGCATGGCGGCACTCTAAATATGGGCGAGACACAAGTTATCTCGAGAACTTGGCGGTAGGGAAGAGGAGTAAGAGACCCTCCGACCCGTCTCCCCAGGGTGCTCTTCATCAAAATTAGGGGCGGAACGGAGCTAAATCGCATTGTCACCTATAATGTGCTCAAGGTTGTTGCCAACGGCAGGCATCAAAGTGGCGCCCCTTACCATGAGGAATTTCCTGGGCTTAGGCTGACTATAGGTAAGACAAGTGAGCATTAGCAACAACAACAACTAAATATACAACCTCTGGAAAATCAACAAACTTTTAGAATAAGGACGCACAGTGAAACTCTCCATGAGTGAAATATTAGAGATTTCTTTGAATGGCTATGATGTGAGCAGTTTCGCTCAAGTCTTTTAAATAATACCAAGCTTTCTTTGGCCACCAGAGTTTCTCTTTCAATAAAGCAGTGAATAATCATACTTTTAAATTTTTTTAATTAAAATAAAGGAAATAATGCGATCGCAAATTTCGGTTATCAGATTCAGTGGAAATATCCAATTTGACCGTTCCTGAATCCATTTCGACTATTTACTTTCGTGACATATGTACATACTGACAGATTAAAGGACTCTTTATTGACGTCTTCACGTGCGCATGTATCTCTCTTAATTCAAAAGCGATTAGCCGTAGAATGTTCAAATTTTGGATAGGGCACTGCCATAGCATCTTGTTAAATATCTTTCTTTTTTTATTGCAATCGGCAATATCAGCAGTACATATATATGCATCAAAAACGCCAGTCAAGTAGAAACTAGCAATTACAATTTGAAGTCTACATGTTGAGTCATTAGGATTTTTTTAAGCAGGTGTCTTGAAAAATGAGCAATGCCCTCGCCGAGACTTGAACCTCGGACCTCTCGAATACGTCCCGAGTGTGCTGACCATTAGACCGCGAAAACATGCTAAGAAACGGGAGAAATACCCTATATACTCCCTCTTTAAAAGGGCGGCTGGGGATTAGGGGACCCAGTCGTCAAATCCTGGTGGTGAAGAATCATCATCCACTGCCTTTAAGTTCGGGCGTCACTGTAGAGTCGTTGGGATATTTTTTAAAGCAGGACTCATGGAAAATGAGCAGTGCCCTCCCCGGGACTCGAACCTCAGACCTCTCGAATACGCGCCGAGTGTGCTGACCATTGCACCACAAAGGCATGCTAAGAAGGCGAGAGAAATTTCTTATATATTTTAATTCCAGGCAATTAAGTCATGATTCGAAAATAAAGAAAGTGAAAACTATCAAATAAAAATTAGGTTCCAAAAGCTAAAATAAAAATTATAAAGAAATTCTTTGCAAAGAATTTTTAAATATTGTAAAGGAAAAAGTGAAAGATGGAATAAAGAAAAGTTGTCTTTCAAGCTGTAAGTAATACTTTTGGAAAAGGAAATTCAATTCAAATGAGAAAATTGAAATGCAAATGAAACGAAATACTTAGCTAAGTTACGGAAAAAGGATCTAAAAATGAGCAGTTGAAAAAAGAGCGAATTAATGTTGACTCATCAGGGGCATTTAATCACAAATAATGATTTCCTTACCCGGTCGTCACTTTCGAAATTGTTGGTCGTAGTCATATACGTTCAATTAAAGAAATGATTCCAGTTCAGAAAATATTTATGTTTTGGCTATGTCAAATTTAAAAACAGTTTTGGGCAAATAACGAAATCTAATTTTTAATGCGGTCTCCTGGTTCCTACACATAAAACTGAGAAAGTTATGAAAAAATAAAAATATAAGAAGTTTGACAAAAATTGAGCTAGGTAATTTAATTTCAGAATTTAACATTTTTATGCCATTCTCAACTTGCCTTGTGGGATCGGTTAATTAAGTTATATGTATTAATGCGAGGAAATAAATTTAAATGAAATGCCGCAAAAAATGTGTATAATTTAATAGACCGTACAAAGAAGTCATGTGGGGTCTCGTCGTCTGTGTTCTTATTTTTTGCTTCGACAATTAAATTTCGCTTTGTTGTTTCTCAAAATGAGAATCTTTTCACGGAATCTATCACTGGAACCCTCTTTGCATATTTGGATACCAAACTTCCTTGCATTGGTGGATACCAAAATTCCATAACAGATTCGTTATTTTAAATTATGTTATTTATTTATTACAGCAAAGCGTCTGTGGCAGACATTTATATTGCCTTACTTATGTGGAAGAGAGTCTTTCCTTTTCAGAAAGATGTTATCCTTTTTTAATGGATGAAATGAATAAAAGCTATGAACTGATCTAATCTGCTTACATTAGTTGATTCCTTCAGCTTTTAAAATTATGTGGATATCACTTTCGTACTCATAGCCCAGCACAATTATTTCTATAATGCAGTACACTGGAATGATGGTCTTCTTTCTCTGATAATATAATTTTCTCAATAAGTCTAGCTATGAGATAATCAGTTATTTTAGCGTTAGAAAAATACTTCTTAAAATTAAAATACATTTTTCCTCCCTTCTTAAATTTTTTCTCATGATGGCGTATATATTTCCTTTGAAAATTATTTCGTTTTGACAAAGAAAGGACCTAACAGCTTACCCAATATCATACTCGCATTTGATAACATTTCTTCACGGTATTTTAATGTAGGATTTTGTCTTCATCGAGCTGCATGGAAAAACACTTTTAGATAGTCCTCATTATATAACCTTACTTACTCTCGGGTTCTGAGTGCATGACTGCGTGCAAAGAATCTAAATTTAGCGCATTGCTATACGATTGTTTTTATAATTTTATCATCGACTTCAAAACTCCTTTAATAAAACACCTGTTCCATTTTTTTTCTTTAAGTGTGTTACGTAATTCAGTTATGACGCAGTACTGTATTAACTGAATTAATATGATGATGTAGTTGATGAACTGAATTAATATGATGATGAAGCTGATGAACTGAATTAATATGATGATGAATCTGTTATTTAGTTGATGAAGCGATACGTCACGTACAGAATATAAAAACCGCTAAACAAACTAGCTGGAAGAAAGCAAGTTATTGTCCACTAGCTGCTTTGTTTGACTACAAGGCTTGCACTTCAATTCAGATTAGAGGACTTCTTGCCACAGTTGTGCCGTCATCATGAGATTTGTCGTAAACGCGTCTAAGAAAATATCAGGAAAGTTCATGGCAGTTGGAATGTCATAGGTGCTATAGAAATGAGCGCATTGTTATAGTCTGTAACTTTAAAGTAGGCACTTCAAGGCTGTTGCAAGTCTCTCTCCCATATATGATTGCAAGCTTTTCTCCCATGCACGATTGTAACTGATATCGTCATCATCCAGTAATATTTATTTTTTCTACACATCATTAGAGACTGTGGTTCAGATCAGTCTTCATTCACAAGCATTGTCAGATTTCTCATTGTGCAATGAAAGCTGATTTAGACTAGACAACCTATGTTTCAACCTTAATTATCTTGAATTCTGGAAATGTAATTCATTTTCAATTTGATTTTAATTAATATCCACAGTTTTCAGTTTTACCACAGTTTTAATAATTCAGCAATCTATTTCATAATTTTGGTTTCCCTCTGAGTTGAAGCATGTTAAACCGAAATAAAGAGGGGAAAAAATAAAAGAAGCGACATTTTATCCGCAGCCATTTTGCCGTGGCTGTCAGTCAAATTGTAGGGCGGAAAGTAATCTTAAACCCTTATTTTAAAGTAATTGACTATAATAGTCAAAAGAAATGAATGGAATGAAGGAAATAAATATAGCTTAAGATGTGCATCATGATATTACTTACTGTTATTAACAGGAGAAGAAATGCTTTGAAGAAAATTAATTACCTTGCTAGTAATAATTATAATCTTTTAATTACTGAAAGGTTTAACCATACTTTTCGTTAATTTCTGGTGAATCCTTTAACTAGGAGATCAACAATTATTTTTTTCACGATTTCAGCTTTTATATAAATATAGTATGGATGCGTCACTAATTAACATATTAGGTCAAATATAAAATTGTCCTAGGAAGGTTTCATGCTTAAGTCTAAAATAATAACGCATAAGACATCCTTTGAAATTTAAAAGATGTTTCATAAGAAAAAACAAAAGCACATTACAAAAGGTGCCCTCCTATGTTGAATGCGTTTTACAAGAAAGGAAATTAATCACCCGAATACAATATATTTAATGTTAAAATTAAGTAACCAGTTTGTTAACTTAAATTTAAAGGTAAGTGCTAAATTGCTTCAGCTTTCTTTCTTTTAAATACAGCGACTCATGCGGATATGATCGCTTCAAAAAGGATGTGGCTCAATTTAAGAAAACAATCATCATTATGTATTCGGGACAATACGACAAAACTTTGCTATTAAATTCCTAGCAAACAGATATACTGGCTTCTCAAGAATTCTCATAGTAATACATATCCTTTTCGTAACCAAACTGTTAAATGTAAATTTATATGTTTTCCTTTTCTCTCCCTCTCTTTTTACGTCCTTGTACGAAGTATTGTAATTACGAAAAATTTCGGGTATCATGCTTCAACGAAAATACCCATTTTGACCGCTATCGAATGCAGTTAAACGATGATTTTGCCTCACAACTGTACGTAAGGACAGAATAATGTATTCTTTTTCCCCAAACGAATTAAAAAAAGGATTTGAAATGGATTCAGAAGACATTATTTTTCGTAGCATATGTATGTATGTACGTATGTATGTATGTATCTCGCATAACTCAAAAAGGTTTAGTCTCAGAACGTTTCAATTTTGTTCACACGACTGCTATACCATGTTGTCGAGCATCTTCCTTTTTGGTTGCAAAGGGCAGCACCAAAAGTACATAAATATGTACATATATACACCGGTTATCATAAATTAAGGAAAAATCACAAAAGTCAAGATTACTGAAAAAGTTACATGTAAGAATTTTATGAAACTCACCCAAAATATACAACATATAGTAAGGTATCAAATAACATAAAAAGAAATTACCAGACAATTATGGTATTATAGAAATTTGCGCATGTATAAAATGAACAAGTCGAAGGTGTGAGTTTGCTGTAGGAAAAGTACCTTCAATATGGAATACGATCGCCTCTAACAGCAACACAGCACATACAGCGATGTGTGATGCTTTCACTTATGCAGTCTATCAGTTAGATAGGAAGCGAGAGGCACTGCTCTTGCAATGCAGTTGCAAGTGCGGCAAGTTCTGAGGGGTGGATTGAGAGCAGCTAGACGTCTCCCTAAAGCATCCCAAACGTGCTCGATAGGATTCAAGTCCGGGGCCACTCCATGCGCATAATTGTTTCCTATTGAAGATAATCATCTACGATGCGAGCCGTGTTCTTCCGTTGTCGTCTTGTAACAGGAAAGCATCACCTATTGCCCCGGCATGTGGGCGCACATAAGCATCAAGGATGTCATCTCTATAAACCTGAGCATTCACGGTTCCCCTTGGAAAGACATGGAGGTTTGTGGATGCTTGAAGGATGATAACAGGTTCCAGGTTCTCTCCATATCAAATAACGCCTACTATCGCTCTCAAGACTAAACCTGGGCTCATCCGTAAAGACACCAGCCCTCCATTGATCAGGCGTCCAGTGGACATGTCGTGCCCATTGCAAACGGTCCCTCCTATGGCGTGACGTGAGCGGCACGCAAATGGCTGATCGCCTCGCATACAGACCACATTCGTAAAGCCTTCTACGCGCAGTTGACGTTGACGCCAACTTTCCGGTGGCTGCAGGAAGGGAGAATCTAAAAAGAGTCGGAGCAGCGGTTCTATTCCTGCGTGCACATATTTTCAGATATCGGTCATCGACGCTCGTCGTGGCAGTTGGCCGTACTTGGCTGAACCTCCTAGATGCCGAATATGTGGTTTGAAATTGTCTCCAAAATCTATGAACCAGAGAAGGACTCACATTTAGCAATCTGGCGGCTTCTGTTTGACTCTGTCCTGCCTCTAGTCACCCGATGGCTCTCCATCGTAGTTCTGCAGGCTAATGATGCCTGGAGGTCCTTGTTACGAATTGGCTATCTCAGATTTCTGATGTCACTATCACAGTAAAATATGTGGGCTTGCTCTGAAAAACGGACTTTTATGCTCCTCGCAGATGACGTATTCCGAGTGCAGCGCCACTAATTTGTGTAATGCGGTTTTACGCAGCTGTCCTTACTTGGCAACATATTCAAATTTTACACGGTTTGGCTTATTTTACAGGGAGTTATCGCTATTTTTGTGATTTTTCCTTAATTTATGATAACCAGTGCATATGCCTGCTCGCCGGATTGCTTGTTTTTGCTCAGAAACACTAAGTTTAATTGCAAAAATGGATTTTAATATTGTTTTAATTGTATTTGGTGTTTTATACTTTTCTATGTCTTTCAATTTTTAATGAAGATATTGTGAGTATTTAAGTATTTTTGCCTTGTCGCGAACTGAGAACTGAATTAATTGAATGAGAAATATATCTCTAATGAAATTCGAGGAAATAAGTGCTTCGTATTAGCAGCAAATATTGCCGCCAGTCTATCTCGGACAGAGAAGAATGTTTACGAGTAGAGCATGTGCATTAGGTAAGCGGCGCTGAATTGTCTGTGGAAAACTGTTTCTTTTTATTTGTTTAATTTCTTTTATACATCGTTTTATATTTATTATAGTATTTGAATAGAACATGTGGCAACCTTTAGATAATTCTTCAGATGATATACATAATTCGTGGTCATTCAGAGTTATAAAATGAATGAAATGTAACGCTGTTAAGTGAACCTAGCGCCAGAGAGTGGCTATGGTAAACAAATATAGTGAATTTTAAAGAGTGCATTTATTCTATTGTGGTATATGCGCTATAGACGAAATAGATTTAATTCAATTCAATAAGTTTAAGTGAAATGCACGAAAAAATATGTATAATTTAATATCCCATACAAAGAAGTCATGCAGTGTACGCATCAAGTTTTTTATTTTAAAGGAGCGAAGCAATGCATGCAAAAGGCATACTGAAAATCAATATCATTCTTTTCTTCTGTAACAATGTTAAATTTTATACGAGACTCGGATTTTTCAAATTCTTGTGAAACGAAATAAATTTGAAAATATCATCTAAAGAAAATTCTAAAACAGCATTTTCTTTTAAATTTAATCTCATGATTCTGTCTAACATAATTTAAAATGTATACACACAAAATTTCATTGTACTTCGACTTCTGATTATCTTTGCAAAATGCGCTGAATGGAGCAAATTTAATTTGAGTCACTGTGTACGTATTTCCTTCGAAGAATAGTTTTCACTTGTTTTATGCAGCCTACATCGTCTGCGAGATCTTTGTTGAATTTTTGTTTTTCTTTAATTTATGTGTTAGCTTTCTCAGTCTAATTTCTTTATCTATTTAATTTAGAAAAGGTATAGGAATAAATGCCAAAAAATTGCTTAATTTTTCAACGTGAATCTCGGAACATTTTGAAATACCAATTAAATTTGTATATTTTGTCTGAAGAAATTTTTTTGTACACTTTTTCGTGTTATTATGTATGTATCGGTGAAATGTTAAAAATATTTGTTACTGTGTTTGGCGTTTTATTAGCTTTTATTAATATTGGCATGCATTTTCTCTTCATACTACAAATATAATTATTAATCGTGAAAATAAATTCATATATTTTATTTGATAAAAGCCTTTATTTGATAAAAACATGAAAAGTTTTATTTTCTGTAAATATGATTTCGATAGTGTACAGTGAAAACTTATTTAATTCACTAAATTCAGAATTAAAGTTTTTCTTAAAAATTATTCTAAATATTTAACAATATCAAAAGTAAGATTACGTTAAATTTTGAGTAACTAGCAGATAGAATAATGAGTTAAAAACTGTGTGTGCCTTTTTAGGTCATTTTTAATCGTTCCATATAAGCGCAATGTACTTTGCCCTGCTGCACATAACCTATTGTTTCGAAAGATATCTGTGATAAGCCAAGGATAAATGAGATAAAGTGCTTTTTAAATTTAGCACAGTTAAATTTTTGAATTATTATCAGTTTGTCATGAACACAAAAATTTTATTAATACAGTCGAACTCGCTTATAACCAGCGTATCATTATGTTATCAGACAGTTTTTTTTAGCACAGTTTTGGTCTGAACTGATTGAGTTTTTCTTTCATTTATTTGAATTTCGGCAGAATGTATCATTGCGTTATCAGACAGTTTATTTATTCATACATACTTATAAATTCATACATACTTACTATATTATAAACACTTTGTTTATTTTTCATTTCTGTACAGTACAAAATAAGTTGGTTAATTAACGTTGAACTGCCTTTTTGTTTCTTTCCTGTGTAATGGTTCTTCGGAGGATACTCCTGGCCAGATAAACATCGTCATTTGCAACTCTGGCTTCGGAAAATATTTGAAGTTTTTCTGTGCTTTCAGAGCCTATTGAGTTTGTTGGCGGCGATTGAGCTTGAAATTCTTCACATCCCACATTATCATCGTCGCTTTCATTATATTTACTTCTTTGCACGAAGTAAAAAGGAAGTATTGTAATCGTGAAAAATTTCAGGTATCATATTTCAAAGATAATATTTATTTTGACAGCTATCGAATGCAATTTAACGATGTTTTTGAGTGCCATTTTTACATAAGGACAGAATAAAGGACTCTTTTTCCCCAAACGAATTATAAAACTGATTTAAAAGGGATTCAGGCGTCTGTACGCACGTACGTACGTATGTACGTATGTAGCTATTTCGCATAAGTCAAAATGAGTAGGCTCAGAGCGTTGAAATTTTGTATATAGGACTGCTATAATATGTAGATATGCGCCTCTTATTTTGGTTGCCATCGGCCGCACCGAAAGTATATAAATATATGTATACATATATCCGCTCTGTTGCTCAGGTCTGTGAGCTCAGTTTCTTTATTCTTATACGCTTGTAAATTGTGCGTTTTTTGCTTTAAAAATATGTTGTTCCTAAAATATAATGTTGTTCTTATCTTTCGGTTCAGGTTTTTCTGTCTTTAGTTAACCTTCAGGTTATAGTTGTAGACTTATCAACAATTTAAAAATTGTTTAAGTGCGGCTAAGCTAATTTTTTACCATAGCAGGCATATTGAACTTATTTGAAACTTAGCAGAATAGTGGATTTGTTGCCAATCTAGAGAAACTAAGCCTCGCAGCAACAAACATAACGCCTTCTTTTATTATTGCGAATTAAATTAGGCTTAATCCGTTCTGGAATTATCACTTAAGTTATTAAATTATCCCATATATTGACTCAGCATAGCGTCCACAACAAATTAAGTCAGATTCTTCACCTTCAGTGTCTTTTTGTCGAGTGATACCAGCAATAAACTTTAATTTTGGTGCACCTCTTGCTCGCTGGCCGAATTGCTTGTTTTTGCGTAGTAACTGTAATTTTAATTTAAAAAAATAATTGCTTTAACTGTATTTGGTGTTTTATGCTTTTCTGTACCTTCAATTTTTAATATGGATATTTTGAGTTTTTAAATATTTTTTGCGATGTCGCGTAGTGAGACTTGAATTAATCGAATGAAAAATATATAACAAAATTTGAGGAAATACGTTTAAATGAAAGGCAGGAAAAAATGCGTATAATTTAATATTCCGAACAAGGAATCATGTAGTGTACACATCAGATTTTCTTTGTTTGCTTTAGTTTGAATTTCAGCTACAATATCCTCGTGAGAAGATATCTCCAATGTGATAATAGTGGAGTGAACAGATATGTAATTTTCAAATTCTTCTCTACTTATTTCCAAATTTTCCAAGACGTCTGCGTCTTCTGCTTCCTCACTAATTTGCTCCTTTTGACAAACGTCCAGTCCAGCTGTACGGAAGCTATTGGTAATGCGTATTGATATAAGGTTTTCTCATGCATCGTTCACTAAACGTACGGCTTCGAGTACGTTTACATTAACATTGAGGTTGTTCCTATTCATTCTCTTCTATGGAACAGCATCAAAATCATAAAGTGCTTACGAAAGCTTGATTTAAAATTGCTGATGATAAGGCAGCATAACACTTATAGAATTCGGTGGCAAAAATTCAATCCAGATTACTCCCCAAGATAAAAATGGGCCGCCATCACGTATATGCAGGATTTATGACTTATCACTAACTTTTGGTTCACTTTGGAATGGTGAAGAATTGTTCCAAGAAAGGATTAACTAAGTTGGAGAGGTGGAGCTCAATAGATATTTTGTGAATCACAGAATTATTGCTCTCTATAACCGGGGTTTACTCGTTAAAAGAGAGTTATGCCCCAGTAGACTTAACATTATGCCAACCAAGTACTTTAGATTTCCTCGTCAAATCAGAGCCTACTATAAGCGAGTTATACTGTAAATGTCTTTAAATGGCAGCGTTAGGCATGGAGATGTGACAGTGGTAAAATAGGAATTATATTTGTATGTAGCATTGAAAAAGAATACTTCAGTAATAAAATTTTGGGGTAATCAAAATATAGTTTTTACAGAAATTCTCTAACTTGTAATTTACCAGAAGCAAAAAGGGAAGAAAATAATCGCATTTCTAAATTAAATAATAAAAGTTCTAAAATTATTTCTTGTATGTAATAGGGAAAAAATTTAACCAAATATTTTATGAAACAATATAAAAATGGCTGACTTATGTTTACCAACAGTCATCCTGTTTTAAAAAAAAATATGGATTTCATCTAAAACAAAACACACACAAATACGAATCTACGAAGTCAGTTTAAATTAGACAATCAAAACTGTTTGTAAGAATCATGAATTACGTAAGCTAAACGATAAAAAATATATTTTATATCAACTAGCAAAATTTTACGGCAATGGTGTCAAAATTAGCAAGTTGAAAATATGCAGTACCAAGCTTAATATTCATTTTCGAAGAAATACAATTTCTAAAATAGATATTGCATAACAATTTTTAAAGCAACATCTAAATAACTGTAAGAAAGACTGAGATCATTATGCACATAATATTCCACATACTGCAAATAATTCCTTTCCTTATTTTCCTTGGAATATATGTAGAGATGCGTAATAATAATTTTTGAGAAAATAATATGAAACAGGAAAGGTATTCATTCGTCTGGCTTTAAAATGTACCTGAAAAATGCCTAAGGGGAATACAAAACATTAAATTTAAAAACTGCACAGTTTTACCCTGCAGAACAACTTTTTCAAAAAAAAAAAATCACACACACACACAAAAAAAAAAAACACAAATTTCAATAAAAATGTATTATATATAAAAAACATTACAATGAAATAAGAAATATTCCTTAATACAAATATTAATTATCCTAAGAAATAAATTAACCAACTTCCCCTTACAAAATCTTAAGAATTCAAATGGTATAAAGGAAGTCAAGAACTTTGTTTCCTAAAAAATCATGCAAACTTTTCAATATCTTACAAACAGTGAAATAAGCAATAAATAACATAAAAGAAACACAAAAAAATAAGAAATTCTGAAACGGAAAGTATAATTAATTTTATCTCATAGTTTAAAGAGAAAACAGTCAGCAGTCCAGTAAACAAAGCATAGCGAGAAAGTCTGTATATTTTTGATATGCCCGTTATGTCTGATGCGAGTTCATCAAAAAAAATAAAAAAAAAAAAAAAAAAAAAAAAAAACCATTCGAATTTTGAAAAAATCGCTTCGAGGTGCACTGGCTTGTCTAGATGCACCCTGTGATACTTCTTTCGCAAATGAAGCAAACCTCATTGATAGACCACAGCAAAAACTTTATTTATCACTTAAAATGGCAACATACAAGCGAGAAGAGAAAACATATTCTAAACTATTTTAAAATAAATATAATTGCATTCTTCGTGCTTTTAAAACTTTGCCATTCAGATACATATTAATGTTCGTCTCTTTAAATTGTACAAACGATTAACAACAATATTCAAAACTGTTACAATCCTATGTACCAAATTTCGTAGCCCTGGGTCTATTAGCTTACGCGCAGCACGAACGAAAGACATACACACAGACAGACTCTTCTTTTTATTATACGTAGAAAGTTTAAGATATTAGTCACAATATTTCATTATTTTATTTTTATTATATGCTGTAATTATGCAAACTATACTTAAAACAAAATTAACTGAGATTTTTACGAATTCAATTTGAGTAAAAATAAATTTTAAAAAATCTGAAATGTTTCAGATTTTAAGTTACGTTCCAAAGGAGCGTTTTTTAAAATTTTGTGCGTTACCTTTATTTATTAAATATCATGTTTTTGCACTTAAACCATAAAATCTAGTTCAACAGCAATACCGCAAAATAATTTTAAAATGAGCATATCTTTAGAATTTCAGATACACAGTCTCACGCGATGGAAATAAAAGTGTTTTTTATGTAAAACGTTACCATTGCTCGCTTTGAAATTCTTGAGTTTGTTAATCAAAAGTTCGTTAAAGTTTTACAAAATATGAAATCGATAATAAAACAAATTCCGAATTTCAGATTTGGTCTTCCAGATGATCATATTCGCAGGAGGATTTCATTATTCAAAATTTGATGGCCCTAGGTACTTTTGTTTTATCACAATGCGAGAAACATGCAAACATGCAGATTTTTCATTATTTAATTTCTTTAAATACACTACAGGGTGATAATATTTGGTGGCACCAATTTGAAAAATTAAACAACGCTTGTAGTGAATCAACGCAAAATACAAAAACGAAATTAATAGTCCTACTGGGTAAATTGCCCCTTTGGACTAATAAATCAAAATAATTAATTAATTTAATAAAAATTTACAATTGAAAATTTCCTTAAAACATTATTTAAAAATTTTAATACATCAGAGGATTCCTTTCAGCTATGATATATAAAAATATTTCAAACATTTAATTTTAGTATTAAAAATCTTTTTTTTCAAATTCGAAATTAATAAAAGTAAAAAATTCTGTTTTTTAAATAAAACTTATTTACTATCTGATTTTTTAATGTAATTTTAGCTCTTTACAGCAATAATCGTTTCCGATCCCTGTTCTTCAAAATACACTCATGTCCATAAATTAAGGATAATGCAAAATCAGGCAAAGGAAGAGTTAGAAGCAAAACAAATTTGACTTATTTGCAAAGCTTATTTATTAAACAAAAGGTAAAGAGCAAAAAAAGATGCTATATGTTTGATATTATTAAAAAAATTAGCAATTTTTTCTCCCTGGAGCAAATTACAAAAAAAAAACCTATATACAAAAAACCGCTATTACATGGTTGTTAGGATTGCTAATACATTGTATTTCTCCCAGACGATGCAATACAGTCCGTACAACGCCTAGGCATGCTGAGTATCAAATTATCGATCTGATCTTGGGGGATATTACACCACTCAAAAAGCAATGCCTTCGAAGTTCCGGTAGACATGTAGGAGGAGGTTGACGGACTTAAACTCGTCGGCCAAGCATGTCCCACATGTGCTCTACTGGATTCAAGTCCGGTGAGAATGCTGGCCAGTCCACACGGGTGATATCCTCCTTTTGAAGGCATGCGCTTACGATGTAATTCCACCCCAAACGAGCACTCCTGCACCACCGTAACGGTGTCGTCCATTGTTGTTCTCTTGGTGGTAACGGGTACCTGGAGCTCTCCATATTAAAGTCCGGCGAGAATCAGACTGCAAGCTAAACCTGGACTTGTCGGAAAACATCACACAAGCCCCCTGTTGCGATCATCGATTCACATAGCATCTCATTGCAAAGAGAGGATGTTGACGAGGGCCGATAGAAAGTGAAAACTGAACTTTGGTTCGTTTTCAACCTCCGATTAGGGACATGATGTCTCTTTCATTTACTCTTTACATCCGTGTGTAAAATACAACACAATTATCCTGTCTTGTCTTGATGAAGCCCGTTGACGCCAATTTTGAACATGATCCTAAACACGTATACGGTTTTCGTATCGATGCTTCTCTTATTAAGTAACACTTGATTGAAAATCATTATTTTGTTTTATTCCTTTAAAGAGAAATCATAATAATTTTGCTATTTTAACTTTAATTAGTGCACGATATTATACCCAGAATTTGTGGGATTTTTTTCATTCCATCGACTATTGTGCATTAGGCAAAAATATCATAATTCTTTGTTTATATAATGCAATAAAAAAGGGAATGTACGTTGTTTATGTACAAGCAAGTAAATAATACCTTAATTATCAATTTTTTCAACAGTAGTAATATATTTCTGGGCTCCGTTTATGAGTTAAACTTGACTTATATGCTGTGCGAATGTGACATCATATATTATTTATTATTGCAGATATACGAATTGAAGCAGTGCCTTGAATGCATACCTGAAACAATGTCATTTCCATGAATTCTGAAAAAGCTTACAAAAAGATTATATAGTTTCAGCATAAAGTGCAAAATTAACTCTTTTAGGAATGGAAAATTCCTGACATATAAGGATAAGAAATGAGACGTACTGTCAGCCTTAATCCTTAGAAAGTAATGAATGTCTTAACGTCCCACAAGCATTACAAATTGGGAAAAATATCTCTAATTTTGGGATTGCATCACTGAACCCCAATCTGTGAACTGTGAGACGACTCCCCGAATCGAAGTACCAGAAGTAACGCCAAACTCATTGTTCAAAATCTAATAATTTCAACTATTGAAGTAGGAAATCATTGAAATAGATAGTTCCTCGCAATGGGGGGGCTGTCCGACACTCACTTGGATACATTCCGCTCGATTTCCATTTACGCAAGTCTTCTAAGTAATGGGACTGGGATCGGTAGAACTCGCCCAGCAAGTGGGAGATGAGGCGCAAAGCTAATCGGTGCAACGTCAGCTGCCGATGATCCACCTGATTAATGATCGCATTAATTTGACCTTCCGTGTAAAAATACTTTCTGGAGAACAACCATCAGCAATTGACTCGAAGGTGGCCGTGCACTGGGGACGTTGCACAAAATGAAGCGCTCTTTGTAGCGAAAGGCTGCCCCACTGGGAGATCCGTATCAAGTATAGAGAGGGCAAAGAGTAAAGGCGACTGCAGATGAAATGTGTGAGTCATTAATTAGACGTTAAACTGTTCATCGCTATCGGCTGAGTTCTTTTATCCTTAAAACCTTACTGAGCATGCGTCGATTTTGATTCAGAAAATGACAAAGAACCGGAACTGGCTATGCTTATAAATTTCTACAATCTTAATAATAAAATATTGTTTGTTTTCTGGTGTGTTTTGCTCCTTTCAATGTTCAGACTTCCTAAAACATACACAGCATTAGATAACCTAAATAAAAAATATATAAAAAAATAAATAAAAGAAAATCTGAAAGGTTTCAAATTTTAAATTATGTCCAAAGGGGCGTTTTTTTTTACATTTTGTGTGTTACCTTTATTTATTAAATATCATGTTCTTCGCACTTAAACCATAAAATTCAATTCAAGAGTAATATCGCAAAGTAATTTCAAATTGAGCATATCTTCAGAATTTCCGATACACAGTCTCACGTGCTGCAGATAAAAATGTTTTTTTTTCTGTAAAACGTTGCCATGGCTCGCTTTGAAATCCTTGAGTTTCTTAATCAAAAAACAAATTCCAAATTTCAAATTGGGGCTTCCAGATGACCATAGTTGCAGTAGGATTACGTCATTCAAAATTTGATGGCTCTAGGTACCGTTGTTTTATCAGAATGCGAGAAACATACATGCATTTATGGAGATTCTTTATTAGTCCAAAGGAGCTTTGTCCCTGAACAATTATTGTTTCGTTTCGGCATTTTGCGTCGGAAACATCAAATGACGGTTCGCTTTTCAAACTGTTGCTACTAAATATTGCAGCCCTGTATTATATTTAAAGAAATTAAACAATAAAGAGCAATAAAGAGCGCAATGGCAACGTTATACAGAAAAAAACATTTGTATCTCCAGCTCGTGAGACTGTGTATCGGAAATTCTAAAGATATGCTTAATTTAAAATTATTCTGCGATATTGCTCTTGAACTGAATTTTATGGTTGAGGTGCGAAGAACATGATATTTAATAAATAAAGGTGACAGACAAAACGTTAAAAAAACTCCGCTTTGTTTGGGCGTAATGTAAAATCTGAAATCTTTCTGATTTTTTTTATTATTTAATTTCTTCAAATATAATAAATAGTCTCTCAAGTACAAAACCCCTTTGCATTAAAATTACTTAACTGCAGTTTTAAAATTTTGTTGTAGCACTGACCATTATTAAAACTGATAAATTCCATCTATGCAAGATTTTGTTACATCATATATCAGGATAAAATATTTATATAAAATGCATTTTAGATGGCATGGATGTTTGTAACTGTATAGTATGTGTGCGGTATGCAGGCACTCTAAATATGCGGCGAGCCTAAAATCCTCTCGAGAGGTTGTTGGTAGAGGAAGAGGGGTGGGATACCTTGAGACCCGTCACCCCGAGGTGCTCTGCATGAAACCTGGGGGGGGGGCGAAACTGAGTACAGTGGTACTGTTACTAAGGTACTCAAAGTTCTTGCCAACGACTGACGGAATCTTCATTACTTACGACGATGAATTTCGTGGGCTTGTTCTGGTGTTACTAAAAGGCGAGTGAGATAAGTCCGAGTGAGTCAACAGCAAACATAAACCTTTTTTTTTTCATTTAATGCAATTTTGTCAGTGAGACTTATCTATAAGAGTAGAAAAGAATCATCGTATTCCCTCTTGCAAACTATCGATGTGTAAGTGGTTAGAAGATCCAACTAGCTAGTGAAAAATGCTTGATTCGAATTCCAATTAGAGAACATTTACAGTTTTACATTTTTCTGTTCGAAAATCCTAATAACTTGACTTCGTTAATATTTTTATTAAATTCCTAATATTAGCTCACACTCTCCCTATATCTTGTTCAATCGTTAATAAAATACCTTTTATTCATCAATTTAAGTTCAAATACATTATTTTAAACTTGTCGTGGATGACACTTGATGTTAATACAGTTTTCTCACATATTAAAGTCAACTCCTACTTATTTATTCCTGTTTATCGGAACTAATGGTAAGCTGTTTTTCTTAAATATACACTCACGTTTGTGAAAATTGCAACACCATGAAGGACTTACGCGAGTGAGCTGAAATTTTCAGGAAAGGCAAAGTAGCATTTCCTGAATGCTACTTTGATTGAATGACGCAAATGATTAGAATGATATGCAAATGATTAGAATTGCAAATCCGTAGCACATGCGTATGCTGAGCAGCGCCCTCTGAACGCCTGATGGATCCGAATAAATAGACGGCTGTAGCGAGGCGTGTATGGTTATCGGTGGTTATCTGCTAGTGGTAAACGTTAACTCAATCTGTACTTATGCCTCGTCGACGAAAGAGAGCGAGATTTGAACAACTTACAGAGTTTGAACGAGGGAGAATCATCGGCCTTCGTGAAGCTGGATTGTCGTATCGTGCAGTAGCCTCTCGTGTGCAGCGTAACAGCAGCACAGTGATGCGCGTTTGGAAGCAGTGGACGGACGAGTGTCGGACAACTCGGAAATCCGGGAGTGGACCCCGAAATGTGACGTCAGCTCGCGATGATAGACACCTGGTCCGCATGGCGCGGACGGACCGTACAGCTTCCTCTAGACAATTGGCAGCACTGTGGTCAATAGCTACAGGTGTTTCATTGTGTGCTTCATCAATTCGTAGACGTCTGCTGCAGTGTGGACTGCGCGCACGGACTCCTTTATACAGGATCCCCCTAACGCACGACCATCGCCGCCTGCGGCTACAATGGGCCAATCAGCATAGAGACTGGCGTGCTGATTGGCAGCATGTCGTGTTTTCTGACGAATCCCGCTTTAATTTGTGGTACCATGATGGCCGCATTCGTGTCAGACGCTATGCCGGTGAACGCCACCTTCCGGAGTGCATTATCGAACGCCACAGTGGACGAACACCCGGAGTTATGGTCTGGGGCGCCATAGCATATCATAGACGATCTCAATTGCTACGAATTGTGGGCAATCTGAACAGCAACCGGTATATCCGTGAAGTTCTACAGCCCGAAGCTGTTCCCTTCCTTCAAAGCTTGCCAGGCGCTGTATTTCAACAGGACAATGCCCGCCCTCATACTGCTCGGATTGTTAAATCCTTCTTTGCAGCGCAGCAGGTACAGCTTCTTCCTTGGCCTGCGTGTTCCCCGGATATGTCGCCAATTGAACATGTGTGGGATGTCATTGGTCGGCGTCTTGCTCGTGATCCTCGTCCTGTTGCGTCTGCAGACGAACTTTGGGTACGCGTACAAACGATATGGAATGCTCTTCCTCAGTCCATCATTCAAACTTTGTTTGACTCCATGCCACGTCGTGAAGCAGCACTTATTGCGGCGCGTGGTGGCCACACAAAATACTGATTCTGATCTCTTGTTCTTGTTTGTTTGCTTTGAACATTTAATCATTTATTTGTACCACTACCACTCAACTGTGTATTAAATTGCATTCAATTATGACGATTCCTTCTTGGTGTTGCAATTTTCACAAACGTGAGTGTATTATAAGACTTACAAATAATGACCAAATAAATTACAAATAATATTAGGAATGCTCAGGTACTGTAAAAATTAATTTTATAACAACTTATAAATAATAGTATATGACTGTGATAAATGGGATTGTAATATTTGACAAATAAGTGGCAACAGTAAGGCAGAGTTCTAAGGATTTTTAAAGTGTGTGGAATTAAAGAATTGTAGTTTTGTAGATTTGGATGAAGGGGATGCAATGTCCCAATATGTAGCAAAAATTCTCCCCATATTTCTGTGTTAACGTGATAATAATATATGTTTAAAATATAACCCGTTAAAATATCCTCCCTTCACAAACGGAGAAAGTGAAAAAAACGAAAAGAAACTAACGCAACGCAAGGCACGATTAGAGAAAGAAAAACATAAGCGCCAAGAAAAGCTTCCTACCAAAACTTTTCGCAGAAGGTCAAGCATATGTCGCCTTGAGTCGAATGAAATCATTAGATGGAGTATTAATTGAAGAACTGGACTGCTCAGAACTCACTGGAAAGGTTCCTTGCAATAATGAAGCGTTACAAGAGTGGATACAATGAGAAATTATAGACCACTATCAGCTTCATAAATTAAAAACGAAAAAATGTTAATACTTTTAATAAAAAGTAACAAAATTAAATTTTCTCTTTATTGACCTAAGTAGGAATTGACTTTAAAAAATACACTCACGTCCAAAAGTTAAGCACGAAGGTATAACATCCAAAAAAATCAACAAATACTGCTTTGATTGACACAAATTTCGGCAGGAAAGTAGCATATATATTTATGCATAAAACAAAATCGATAATTATATACAGAAAGAAAACAATTCTAAATTTTTGTGAGTTATCAGATAATGACATACATGACACTTAAACAGAATAATGTTTAAAGTA
The DNA here is from genome assembly GCA_000611955.2 of Stegodyphus mimosarum. Lineage (NCBI taxonomy): Eukaryota > Metazoa > Arthropoda > Arachnida > Araneae > Eresidae > Stegodyphus > Stegodyphus mimosarum. Next base: position 167,276 of record KK115955.1, on the reverse strand, counting down.
TTAATATTGAATAATTAAAAAGGACATTAATAGGGTATGTTATCCCCCCTCATCTGTATACAAAGTTTATACCTTGGTCAACCACCGCAGAATTAAGCAATCACCATTCTTCTTTCTAGAGCAGTTTCCAGCTTAATAAGAATGGCTGGAGGTGGGAAACGTGAAGATACAGCACGGCCAAGAGCACCCTAAAGGTTTTCAATGGGATTAAGGTCGGGCGAATATGCTGGCCACACCATACGCACAATTCCTTCACTCTCCAGGTAGTCATCGACAATGTCAGCTCTATGGGGACGTGCGTTAATGTCCATTAAAACAAAAGTAGGGCCAACTACTGCAGCGTACAATCTCACAATGGGTTCTAGAACTTCATCTCGATACCGGACAACCGTCAAAGAACCCCATTTAAAGATGCGCAGGTCGGCGCGGTATCCTAATGAAATCCCTGCCTCGCTAATGCTTCCGCCTCGGATTGCCTGATGTTCGGCGATGTTTTGGGACTGATTGTGTGTTCGTTGTTCACACCATATCCTTATACGCTTGTCGTATGGCTCCAGAGCAAATCTTGATTCATCAGTAAACATGATATTGCCCCAGTCAGACACACTCCAATTGACATGTTCCCAACACCACTGTAATCGTGCCCCTCTTGATTGCACGGATAGAGAAACACAAACTCCAGGTACCCGGGCGTCCACTCATATGTAATCTTCGCCGTATAGTAGCTGCATACGCTTGTCATATGGCTCCAGAGCAAATCTTGATTCATCAGTAAACATGATATTGCCCCAGTCAGACACACTCCAATTGACATGTTCCCAACACCACTGTAATCGTGCCCCTCTTGATTGCACGGATAGAGAAACACAAACTCCAGGTACCCGGGCGTCCACTCATATGTAATCTTCGGCGTATAGTAGCTGCAGATATCGCCTTACCAATGGACGCTGTAACCATAGATGTCATATGTCTGGAGGTCGCTCTGCGATTCCACTTGGCTACAATAGCAATATATCAACCTTCTGAGGGGGTTGTAACCCTTGGGCGACCGGCTACGGGCCTTCGGACAACTGTCTGTGTAGTTTGAAATTGTTTCCATAAACGTGAAATTACAGAATGTTGAACGCCGAAGAAAAGAGCAACATCTGTGATCGACTGTTCTGCTTCAATACGCCCCACAGCACCCAGGGGTCATAATCTTCCATTCATCTTCTGGAAGTCATAGAAACGCAGACGAACAAGTCTCAACCCTCTGGCCCATTTCCTACCTGAAAAGGACTTTACGCCTCAAAGGCACAAGCAAGTGGCAGGAAGAGTGGGACGACAGCAGTACAGGTCGACGCACACATTACCATCTCACGTACGTTTCCCAAGATAGATGTTGTGGAAACCCTCACTTAACGAGGTACATCTCCGGACATAGTCCATTTCCAGTATACTTCGGGAGATTTGCAATTAGCCAATCAAATATGTGCAGCTGCGGAGAGCTAGGCTCCCCAGAACATTATCTTGCGGAATGTCCCCTCACAGCGGGCATGCACATTACACTGCCGGCACAAAATCGCCAAGCATTCTTCAAATTTCTAGTTAAACAGAAGCACATCGTAAATAAATTAAATAACGTAATGGAGAAAATTACAGGCTTCGGCACCGACCTGTGCCAAGTCTAGTGCCAAATGTATGAAGTAAAAAAAAATATGGTAAAAATGTAGTGTATAGTAAAACGTACATAGTACATCGTCATGTAAGTCCAAAGTAGCAATAACAACAGCCTGTCATACCATGCTGACAAAGCCCTTGTATGGCCATATATTTATTGATATTGTTTCAGTAAATGCTGGGCCCGAGGATAGGATGAGAGGGAATTCCTGGGGGAATATTGGTCTGTTCAGCTACCCACCAGATGATCTAGGTGCTGGATCTGGGCGTCTTGTGCGAGGTTCTCGTGTGACCACACCAAGTGGCCAACTCTAGATAAGGGTGGACGTGGTGCTGTACTGATTAACCGAATGGCAAAGGAACAGTGCCCGCGTCCGTCGCTTATCGCTTGTCGCTTATCTGGAAGTCTTAGAAACACGAATGTCTTGAAAACAAATTGTACGAAACTTTTAAACACCTTCTATCAGCACTTGAAATCAACTTTTGTAACCCTTCATAAAGCTTGCTTCTTATAAGACAGCCTTTTTAGCATATTTCTTGACATGAAAGCGCGATTGGCTGTTACCTAACGTATTTACATACTTCTATCTACCTCTGCAGCGAATTGCATCCTATTCAAGTCTGATTGGCTTCCGGAAATAAGCATTTTCTTCTCCGCGCTTAACTTTTGGAAGTGAGTGTATATTATTTGCTAATATAATAATTTTATTCTAAGTTGTTCCGACGGACGATACGATAATTAACATAAGCTGTGAAATTTCCATGCGGATGGGTCTGAGTTCGAATCCCACATGAAGCTTGTACATTTGAGATCGAAGTATCTTTGCAATGGGGGGGGGACGCTTAAAATTTGTTCAGTCGAAATTTCTGTCGAAAGGTTGCTATGGTAGGAGAAAACCAGGGAGTCCATTCTCCGGGGTCTCTTCATAGTCTCTGTCTGAATTAAATATCAAATACTATTAACCCGGCGGAAGGCGCACCAAGAAAAGTTACTTGAGCGGGCGCGTGGGGTTTCACATACCCCAATATTTAAAATAAGATAAAAAAAGGTTTTATTTAGTTTTAAATTAGTTTTCTTATTTATTATACGTGAATAAACCTTAGGTTACCAAAAATTAATTTCCAATATCAAGCTTATAGAGTTAAAATAAAAATAAATGAAAATAATAACAAAACAGACATCATACCTTTAAGTTTTGTTGCATCTCTAATGCACAATGCTTATTTTATCTGGTTACACTTTGAACATAATACATTAATATGTTCTTGGCAAAGAAAGATTTCACATTTTATACATCTCATTCGAGTTTTTCTATCCTTAGCTCGAGGACATTCACCACATCTTTTATATTTAGTTATTTCGAATTTCATAGATTCGTTTGAATTATTCGTAGAAACTTCTGCTCTTCTTTTGCACGCCGTACGTAAATTTCTCGCTAACGTATTAATATCTGATCTTTGTTCAATACGATTTTTAATTAGTTCTAATGCTAAGTCCTTCAAAAACAGGCGTCTGCTTCTATATCTGGTTGGTGGATTAGCAGTTGAAAGCAATATGATTCGAGCATTTATTGCAGCAATATTCAGAGCAGAAAAAAAAATTACCATTGGCCATCTCCTTGTTATTCTGGCAACTGAATAACTTGCTGCCATTTCGTCTACCGTATCCACTGCTCCCTTAGTCATATTATAAAAACATATCATTTCTGGCTTTTTCTTTTCTCCAGTAGTATCATCTATAGCATCATCGTTATGTAATGTTGAAAGCATAAGAACAGTTTTTTCTTTTTTAGGAACATAAGAAATTAATGTTTTATCTTTTTCAAAACCAAAAAGTGTAGAAAATATTTCCCTTCCCTTAGAAGTAACAAAAGTAGGAGGAATTTCCCTTTTGTTTTTCCGCATTGTTCCTACAAGTGTCAGCTTTTCTTTTAGAAGATCCGCAGCTAGTGGGTAACTCGTATACCAGTTATCTGTAGTAATGTTTCTGCTAGATTTATGCAGTGGTTTAATTAATCTTTTCACAACGTCAGATGGACTAGTACTGACCTTGAAGGGACCATCTGGCTGTGTACCGCAGTATATTTCCATATTAGAAGTATAAAAAGTTTTTGAGTCTACCAGTGCAAAAATCTTGATTCCGTATTTTGCTGGTTTGTTCGGCATATATTGCCGGAACCCACATCGGCCCCGAAAGGCTTTAAGTTTCTTGTCAGTAGTGACGTACTCACCTAAATTATAAGAATCTTTGCAATTTGAAATAAATTTTTCAAAGAAATCTCTAATTGCGGCTAATTTATCAAAGAGTTTTCTCTGTGGCCTGTCTAGCAATTTGTCGAAACGCATGCAACGTAAAAGAAATGAAAATCGCTTATAGGGAATTGTTGTGTGAAAAATTTCAATACCTGTGCCGTCAGTAGCCCAAAGGTCCTTTATGTTGAGATGCGATGACTTGTGAAGACCACATAAATATAAAAGTCCTATAACTGCTTTTATCTCGATCACGTCTTTAGGTTTTGCATCTCTTTCACGTTTATAATGTAAAATTATCTCAGAAATATATAAATTCGTACATTCTACAATTATTGACAATATACTATTATCAATAAGAATATTCCAACTACTAAAGGGATCAGTAACATTTCTGGCTTCTCTTACAGGTCCTGGAAGATGAGTCATAATATTATGCGAACGAACTCTTACATTTTGCCTAAATTTCTTTTTTTTCCACACCGTTTTTCCATCTTTTCCAACAAAATCATCAGAATCATCATCATCTTTAGTATTATCCAGTTCATCATCTTCTTCTGTATCTGTATTATGTTCACTAAATATTTCAATGTCAGTATCACTTTCAATTTCCGAAATGCAATCTTCATCACTTTCAACAGTTTCTAATAAATCTCGCAGCCGTTGCATCTCTAATTCATAGGGACTCATTCTTTTTGCCATAATGCACTAAAAAATCTTTAAAAATATAATTTTAGCTACTTTAAAATCCCTTGCGATTAGAAATACTTATTGTTATACTCTAGAATTTAATTTCTGAAATAAATATTCCGTCAGGAAAACACTTACGTGGACAGGCGCGTGGGGTGTGTCATACCCCAGTTCCAACAAATGCCAATAAATCTTTTTCTGAAACACATATGCAACAGTAAACCGGATCTGAAAGTCATACACTACTAGAAACTCAGCTACTGAAAGGGGCACAAAATTGTGGTTTCACAAGTTCGGAATATTCCACTATTTTGTAGGGGTGGGGTAGAATACACCCCACGCGCCTTCCCGCGGGTTAAGTTACTGGAAATTTCGTGACTTTTAACTGTATTCGAGACAAGGCCCAGATTTCCCACAAATTTGAGGGAAATCTGATCTTTATATTTCACTTTAATCTCATGCTATGCCTTCATTATATAATTTATACAAAAAATTTTATATAAATGATAATGGGGCATGAGAGGAATTTTATAATTCATGCTTTGCCTTAGTATAACTGATAATAAAAATTCGTCGGAACGGCTTAGTATTACTTATACGCAAATCGAAAACAGCAGGGACACTTGCGCACAAAAACATTCATTGCTCAATAGGTAATAATAGTTTATATAGTTTAATAGTAGTAATAGTGTAGATACCTTAAGAGTTCATATCCGGAATGGGATCTTTAAAAGCATGGAACTGCGAATTTCATTAATAAGAGGAAAACAACACGGAAGTTAAACTTCTGTAAAATACGTGCAGTTTTAAAGCTAATAGAGGGAAAGAAAGGATTGACTACAGAGTTCTTATAATCTCCTAAAACAAAATGCTTTTTTTGCTGCGATGAGAATTTTTCAACTGCTTCTTCAGTAGTACTAAGTGGAAAACATCTTTATAAGTAACTGCTTTTCATTCATAAGTAACTGCTTTTAGGAAGTTTAAATCTTTTTTCAAAACCTAACTTCAAGTTACACAGTTGGAGTGTTCGGTAAAAGAACTAACAAAAGATGTAGAGACATTTAGGACTTTTTGTTAGCAGAAGATGTGAAAAATGTGCAACGCCTTCGCCGGAACTCGAACCACGGACCTCTCGCATCGAGCGTGCTGACCACTAAACCACGAAGGCATGCCAAGAAGACGGGAGACATACCTTATATACTCCCCCTTTTAAAGGGCGACTGGAGATTAAGGGAATCGGTCCCCAAATCCTGGTGGTGGAGAATCATCATCTACCACAATTTTTAGTTCAGGCCCCAGTGTAGAGAAATTAGGATTTTTTGGAAGCAAGTGTTGTGTAAAATGGGCAACGCTTTCGCTGAGACTCGAGCCACGGACCTCTTCAATCCACGTCGAGCATACTCACCACTACACCACGAAGGCAGGCGAACAAGGCGGAAGACATACCTTATAAAGGAAGCGAACTTTTACTTAGTTGGATGACAAGAATTGAAGTGGGGTGGAAGGCAAATAGGTAATGATTTGCGGCACACATTAGTACTAAAATTAGATGTATTTTATATGACCAAATGTCGAGGAACGGTATGGACTGGATGTCTCAGTTTCGAAAGTGAACTGAGTAGCAGTATCAAGGAAATTCATTACTGAGAAAGTTTACTTATAACTAAGAAGCTTCTGCAACAAAACCTTCCGAACTAGTATTGCAAATTCGTGAAATTTAAAGCTGATTACTATTGTTTGAACTAATAATTTCTGTTTGGCTTTTTACATTTACTTTAATGTAATTTTATATTAAATGTTCATTAGTTTTATTTGTATTATTAAACTCTATTACTGGAAGATTTGGAGTATGTATGTTTAGACCTACTACAAATATTACATTTTTAGACAACACATAGTTTGTTTCATCGTCTTAACGTCTAACTCTGAACGGTAGTTCAAAGCTTAAGAAAAACGTGTATTTTCTGTTTAAAACAGGATTTTTTTCTAATGAGTAAAGTTTCCTAGTTATTCACCAATTTATTATCTAAAAGGGCAGTTTGCCGTATGTTCTTAGGATTATTATCAACTTTAAATATTTCTGCTATGCGTCGGGCCTAATATTATGAGAGCTTTAAGAATGATTGTTTTAGAAGATCTTTTCATTCTGAATGTGAAAAAATAATTCAAACGATATGTGGCAGCATTTTATTCTTTGATAAGGCACAAAGACTTGCTATCTGAGTTTTCAAACTCCAGCTCAATACGATGAAGGCTGAAGTAAACTTTACCATTCCAGAGTAAAATGAGAGTCAAACAAAGATTTATTTTTTTACAGTACTTGTTTATATAATGAATCTAATCTGTTTACTGATGGTATTTGTGAAATGAATCGTTCACTATGCAGGTTGCTCTTCCTCGTAAGTTATTGCGGGAAGAATTTTAATCCGTAGCAAGTTTTAGACAAATATTAGAAATACCGTAAACCGTAATGTGGTTTGCTATAATCGAAATGAAACAAACCACTCTGTCATAAAATCTTCTGTCTTCTCACTTTTTTGGTCAAGGAACGCTTCAGTGGTAATTTAAGGACAGGAATTATCATTAAACAAATTAGCCGCTCTTTTCATCTCGACTTATTAGACAAGCACTGCGTAGCTGCTTCCAGGAATCTTCCTTTTTTTAGTTAAATAGATGTTCGTTTTAAAAATGTGAGTGTCTATTTTCACTTCTCCAGAAGGTTCTTCAAAGTTGCAGTAAGCATGGATGATTTGTATTCTTCAGTTCCTCCCAAAAGCAACTTCGTTTCTGGCTTCCTCACGCTACTAGTCAAGAAGGGTTTGCTGTTATTTAGTGATACTATAAAACATGAAGAACTGCATCTACTTTCCAGATTGTCTGTTTATAATTTTTTGTTACGCATAATATCTTTTTCTCCTTTCTTACTTCCTCATGAGAAAAAAAGCAAGTGCTGTAATCGCGAAAAATTTCGAGTTTGAAAATGAATGTTTCAATGAATATTTCAATGAAAATATTCATTTTGACGGCTCTCCAACCCATATTAGCGATTTTTTTACGTGACATCTGTACGTACGGGCAGAATAAAAAACTCTTTTTTTACAAAATGAATTGCAAAATGGATTCAGAAGGGATATTTTCTTGACATCTCTACGTGTGTATGTACGTATGTAACTCGCAGAACGACCTGTAGAACGTTGAAACTTCTATATAGAACTGCTATAACGTCTAGTTGGGTGCAGACCTTTTTCATTACAATCGGCAGCACCAAACGCGTATATATATATATAGGGCTCGGTGAGTTCAATTGTTTTATTCTAAGTTGTGCATTTTTTTCTTTAAAAATGAATGAATTAAGTTGTTCTTATATTCCGGCTAACGTTTTTATGCCTTAAATTAATATCCATATACTAGTTATAGAATTATCAAGAACTGAATGGTGTCTGTAGAGCTAAGCCTAAGGAGGCCCGAATTTGTTGACATTTGGAACTCTTAGTAGTATAGGGAAATAAATTATTTGGAACACTACTGAGGTGTCGTTTTGCACAGTGGAACCAAAAATTAACTGCAGATTCTGGTGAACTGAAAGTTATGTCTTTCAGCCCCTTGGCCGAATTTCTTGTTTTTATTTACCCTTTGCGAAAGCAGAAGGGAAAAAAAAATTTTTTTTCTTTTAATGCGTTACTAAATTAGCATTCTGTTCGTAATACAGGACAAAATTCGTTATATGGTGCATTCTCCAGTTAGCGTTGCATTTGTTTGCTTGAGAGACACTACCGTGCAAGCTAATGGAATTGCATTCGAATTAAATTACAACGAGAAATATTTGCACACTAGTGACAGTAAACTAAACAAGAATTGCAAAGAGTACTAAATCTATGAGCCGAAATTCATTGAAATTACTGGGAAAACATATATAGTTCCGTTTCTTTCTTAAAGAAAAATAACAATATTCGAAATATACACTCTCATATTCTATATATTACTAGAGAATTTTATTATTAGGACTAGATTTTGTTTTTGGTGCACTATGTACAGGAAACTGATTCAAAACTTCGTATATCAGAACATAATATATGGTAGTAGAAACAAAACAAAGTTTATAATATACTGGAAAAAAAGTAAACGATTTTGTGTGCTATCAGTTTGCAGCAATTTCTTGGTTGACAAGCCGTGACATTTCATTTACAGTGAAAAGAGCGAAATGAAATTATTAACATCTGCTTGCAGGTGTTAAAAGAAAGAATTAAATCATATAAATACCATATAAAACATTTAAAGTAAAAACATAACTGATATTTACAGAAAATTAGAAAAGAAGAAGAATCTTTATATTTTTAATAAAATAAATGAATAAAAAGCTAAGCATTAGAATTTGTAAAAGAAACGTAAATAACAGTAGAGCTGTTTCTAATCGTTAGTATAAAGGCGCATTAGGCTTAAAATACAAATTGCGTAATTAAATAAATGTATAAAGATAATATAAAATGAATTACTCTTGAACTTAAATGTCAAAGAAGGCTTCCTGTGCACAGGTGTACTTTACATTAATCAAACTATCAACAGAATGAAATTTATTTTTGTGATTTGGTATTCATTCATTTTAATAATAATGTAATTTAATTTAGGAAGAAGTAATTGCTCCACTTTACATTTCATGAGAATATATAAAACGAGGCTGCAAACTTCTTATAATTAAATATACATTAAAGAGACAATTTGCTAGCTTTTTTAACGTCACATTCTTCTAAATGTTTGTTTTTCTTCTTCCCAACAGATATTTGTTAACAAATTACTTGTTTATCTGAGTTATGAGTTAAATAACGCGGTTAATTAGATTATGTGCTTGGAGATGAAATTGATAATCTGTTTTATTAATGACTTTCTGTCATATAAAAACGAATTTTCATCGCAAGACAGTTTTGTTGATTAATTATTATCAAAGAAAGAAAATTTCAGCAATAAGCTCAGAAAGATAATTTTTCCAACTATTCTCCTATTTTCTGAATCAACGTAAACCACTAGTTAATATCATCCGTTTATATGTTCCATTATAATTCCTTCATTGCATAGTAGTAAATCATAGAATGCAAGTGTTAAGTTATTTGAATAAGTCTGTTGTCGTAACATTGATTTTTGGATAGTAAAAAATTTAAAAAGATTAAAATAATAGTAAAAACGTAATTTAGTAATAAAATAATTAACTTTGAAATTTGAGTTATATAAAGTTTTCTAATTTTGCGAGTGCTGTGAAGGGGACGATGTACCCATATTTCTGCATTCATGTTTTTTCCATGTAATAGGTTTAAAAATACTAATACCTATCTGTCTTTAACGATATTTTTAAAATGTTGCAACATTTTTATTCAGTACGAAGATGTCATCTATTTCTCAGAGAGAAAATCATGCAACGTCCGCAGTGCGTTTAATTGAATTATGACCGTGAAACATCTAACTGCCATTTGTACGTACCAAACCACTTACACCTGACAGCATGCAAGGAAAATACGGTAACTCGTTTCAGTATTTTAGATGGATTAAATCATATGGAGCATCATCACTTTATATGCTTGACTAATTTGTTGATTTACTGAAGTTTCTTTTTCTGCTGTTGTTGTTGCTGATCCTAACTGGTTAGACATTAAGCTAGACCAGATCTATGAGTCCAAGAGCCGTCAATACTTCCCATCCGAATGTAGGTCTTTTCAGTAGGTCCTCTTTTACAAGTTCCATACAAGTAAGAAGATGTCCAAGGAGTGAAATGATCAGTATTACACTTCCTACAGATGGGGTAGATCTTAATACCCAGGTCAAATTTAAGGCATTTGAAGTGTCCACTTAGAAGCCTCGTCAAGGCAGTCTGCTGAGCCCAATCACTCTAAAAAGTAATAGAACTTCCTGGCTCCTGCCAAAGTACCAGTCATGAGCCGGAGAAGAATGCCAGGAAGAGGCAACAACAGATTTAACTCTCGAGCAGATCTCCAAAAAGGTCAGGGTGCCAATGGTCAGAATCATTAAAGTAACATTCTTAGCCAGGGCTTCAGCCACTTCATTACGACTGACCACTGAAACCAATATGTGAAGGGATCTATTGAAGATGTACATCATGACGGAATGAGAATTTTTCAATAAAGCCAAAATCAGGAGAGAAATCTTATCACCAATACGAAGCCAATTTTGCGAATAATGGATATAACTGCGACTGTCAGTGAAATTCCAGCTTTTTTTCTAATCAGTGCAAGTGTAAGCAGTCTTTAAGCCTTCTTCAATTGTTACAAGCTCAGAATGAAAACCAGAAGAGTGATCAGGGTTTCTAGTTTTAAAAGTAAAGCTATTAATACGTGTTCTAATGAAGAGTCCAGTACCACAATATCCATTTTAATTTTTACTGCCGTCAGTGGAAATCTGAGGGCATTAGAGAGAATGTCATTTAAAGTTTCCAGTGCAATCTGCAGAAGATCTGGTAAATCTGTTTTTTGTTGGTATAAGAGTTTAGGAAAATAGACGACCGCAAGTTCTTCCAGTGAGCTGAGAGTAAGTTTTAGTGAGTATCTCTCAACAGTTGTATCTATTAAACCCATGAGATAAGCCAAAGAAAAAAGACTGTTTCCTTTCAATCTTTGATTAGGAACCCAATCGTGAAGAAGTATACTAGTGGTACGGTTATGAGTACCCTGACTGTATACTTTGTTCAATTATTCTGACAGTTTAGTTTTGCGTCTGAAATTCAACTGTTCTATATATCACATTCACAAAGATGGCTATTTCAGCTGTGTAGTTCATGGAAAAAGGAGAATGGTTGTCTGGAGACATGGAGCATCGAAAGGTAGAAAGATGATTTGTCTCTGACTTCGCCTACAAGTTTTAGCTGGGCTAAGAGGAATAGTCTTCTCGCCTAGAGTGGACCTACTAGTAGAAGCTCCCGACGTGCTTCCTCCATTCCGCCCATTCTCAGCCTTGTTTGTTTTTCTTGTGGACCAATATAAAAGCTAAATATCATACATTTCTGTTAATGTACATAACGTGATCAAAACCGTAATAGTCTTAACGATTATCTCATTTGATTAAATTCGAGAACTTGAACATAGAATTTACTACTACCATTCAGTTGCCGTTTAGTTTTATCTTATGAAAGCATCATGTATACACTTCTAAACCCGACGAAATTAAAACCGTCATGTATTTGATACAAATTTCCAAAGTAATTGCTTTTTTTCAGTGTATTGACAATCTTACCTTTTTCAGTATATTGCAGTCTTCCATGGGCAGTAGCCCTGAATTGAGTGCCGAAAAAATGTGAGTTTCTGTAGAATCATAGATGTAATGCAGTAGTGCTGGAGTAACCGGGGTAGTTATGTGATAAAATTTCCAGGGTGGCCAGAAAGTCTTTTTACATGTGCAATTATATAATTGCAACTTTAATATCACTTACATTTATTTTCCGAAAATATCCGTATTTGTCCCACCATAATCCCTGGACAACTTGATACGCCTGAATGTCCTCCTACTCTTCCGCTTTTCAGCTGCGGTGTCACATGCTGGAAGGCTTCTTTGCTCCGCTTCTTCTTGACGTATGATTCAATGGTCTCCTAAGGCCACGGGATGGTGGCGTAACATCGGGTCTTCGAGGTGGACAAGGATAAATGGATGGTGAATCCAAAACACTTCGCAGGCAAAAAGGCTTCTTCTCCCACATGACCAAAGTCTGATGACTTGGCTTCTTATCGAATCGTTGACAAAACCTATTTATCATATGTGTCATTTTTTTTCATTGATTCGTATTACTTATTAGTTGTAAGACGTATTTTTATGGCGCTCTTAAGGGATTACTTTGGACTGTGTAAAAAGTGACATTACGTGGATACATTTTATATTAAATGAAAGCCGTCGAGGAGACAAGTCGTTTGGTATAGTTTCGAAAACTGTGGGACAACCCATTCAAATGTTATTTACAGTTGAATTCTTGTATTTGTAAGTTTAGCATTTCCTACAATACTTTACCATATAATAACATACAACTGTCAATACTCAAACTTTTATATTATTATATATTGTTTTAATACATATTGTAATATAATAATTTTTATATAAATCAATAGCCCTAAATTTTCTCCTTCCAAACATATAAGTTTTATATAAAAATAATCTGAATTTTGTTAGTAACTAATTAAAATATTGAATTTTGTTGAATATTTATTTTTAAAAATCTTTAGAAGCCATTGTTGTTCAAATCGTAGATGAATTAGTAGTAAAATGCGCATGCAAAAACTATTTTATAATAAATTGACTAAATAATACCTTACTTTATGTATTTAACAAATATTACTAAATAATATTAAAATAAAGAAGGAAGTAAACAACTAAATTTAAATCCTTACCAGAATTTTTATTATACTTCAATTCGTTATCATTTTTACATTCACACTTATATTACCACGATATGTCGAGATCGTCCAGTCTCTCATCATTACATAACTATTATTCCAATATCCTTTATCAAATTAATCCGACTGCTCAACTAAATCCATTACCATCACCTGCATTTTCAATATCTACGGAACAAGGTAATATCCTCATAATACCAGATACAATTGACGAAAGACAAATGAGTATCCAAGATGCTTACGACAAATGCATAACACTGTTAAAAAGTGACAATAAGCACAAAAGATATCTATCAAAAGAACTTTACAACAAAATTAAATCAAAGGTTGAATTCCTAAAAGACTGTGCTTTAGACGTCTGCTCAAGCAGACCACCAGTACGAACACCCAATCTTCAGGATACTGCAAACGAACCATCAGCTATTCTACTGAACAATGCTTCAACATCACCTATAAATCTTTCACCTCTGCAGTTAAATCATCAGCACCTTGATATCGTCTATTTCAAAGACTATGCATCGAATAATTGCTCAATCAGACCCTCAAGACCGACACCCAATCATACTGATACTGCAAATGAACAGATATCACCCATAGTTAATGAAATCTCAACATCACCTACCAATATATCAATCAAACAGTCAAATTGCCATCACTCTGATCCTTATAAAAACATCAAGAATTATGACATCTCAGCACCATCTACCCACATGGCTTCATATGCACAAGTCTTGCAACAAAAGAAAAAGCAACCAGTCCTCTTGATTTATGCAAACGATGCCAGATATGTCTCAAAACTTCAAGAAAAGTTACAAGACATCCTGCCTATTGAAAATGTTCAGAACCAAATAAAGAAAATTGTACCGAATAAACAAGGTGGGCTAGCTGTATTCTGCAATTCAAAGAATGATGTAAACGAATTGAACAGCAAGCTTAACAATACAGAGCTCGCTAGCAACCTAATTCACACAAGAATACCAAAACTAAGGACCCCTAAATGCACAATTCATGAACTTCCACAAAACACAACAGCAGAAATGGTATGTGCTACATTAGCCAAAGCAACGAACAGCGACATCACCATTTCCGACCCCTATTCAGACTTAAAGATAAATTTAACACGATTAAATGGATCATTGAATGTCAACCTGAGCTCTTTCATAAATGCATGAATCTACATACCATTCACATTGGATAGCATACTAGTCCAATTTCAGAATTCATTGGTGCACATAGATGTTACAACTACCAAGATTTTAGCCATCGTTCCAAAGACTGTACCTTTTCCTCACACTGTGCATATTGTGGCGGCAGACATCGACAGAATGAACGTCCATCTAACAGTCCTTATTGCATAAATTGTGAACTCAGCAACAAACAAAATGGAACAAACTATCCATGTGATCATCATGCTTATGTAAACTATTGTCCAACGTACATAAATGAGGTGAAGAGAATCAAAAATCGAACGCAATACAATGAGTAGTAGTCTAGACAATGAAACAAATATCGCATTCCAGTCTTCTACAATCCTCTACCACTCTAATTATAATAGCACTATCAAATTATTGCATATCAATCTCCAACGCTCAAAAACTGCAACAGATAATTTAATTCAACATAACTCAGAATACTATCATGATATTGTATTTGTACAAAACCCGTACTGTAATCAAGGTTGCCCTCGTAATCTGCCGCTTTCATGGAATGTTATCTCCTGGAAAGACCCCAACCATCAACAATCTCCCAGAGCAGCTATTATAATAATCAACAAATCATGGACACCAATTGTTATAAAATCTCATCGTGACGTTGTTACAATCTCAATCACCACTACAAATGCTCAACTATACCTAACTAGCGCCTATGCATCACCTTCTGAAGATCTTAATGACACTCTTCAAGTAATTCAAGAAATCCTCTACAGTTCTAATACCCCCCCACGTATTAAATGGAGATTTCAGTGCACAAAGCAGTACTTGGGGCTATTCATATACGACTTCAAGAGACACGGAGATAGAAGATTTCATCTTTTCAAATAATCTCATTCTCCACAATGATCCAGAAGATCGCCCTACTTATTGCACAATCAACGGAAAAGGCTGGCCAGACCTCACTCTAAGTACACATCACCTCACCCAAAACACGATAAACCGGAAAATCAGTACAGATGAGTCAATATCAGATCATCAGCACTTCACTTTGAAATTAATATGCGAATCAAAACCACACATATCAAACGTTTTCGTATCAACAGCAGTGGAGAGAAAAAAATTCAAACAATCTGTTGAATCCAAAACTCGTTCCCTCTTAGACAACATTACCCAAATAAACACCAAAGAAGATGCTAATAAATGTGCAATGTTTCTCACTCAAACTATTCAAGATTGCTGTCATTCCTCATTAAAACTAAAAACTCTTACCAACGCCACTAATATCAACTGGTGGACCAAAGATCTAAGGGCTTCTCGTCAAAAGACCAGGGTTTTACGAAGCAGACTTAAGACGCGCACAAATGATGACGACAGAATAATTGTTTGGACTGAATATAATAGACAAAGGGCACTATACAAAAAACAAATCTTAGAGGCCAAACTAAAATCATGGAATTCTTATTGCACCAGCAATACTGACGCGTACGGCACACTTTACAAAATGGCAACTTCTAAGATCTTTCAGCCGAAGCTGCTTCATGCCCCAGCCAATGCTCAGTCGTCTTATGATAATAACATCACCAACATCACCATTAATACCGTTCTGGATCATGTTTTCCTTCCGGACCACACCGGTGAAGACACTCTCACACAACAGGAAATAAGAATGTCAACTGAATATTCCAACTCAAATGACGATGTACCTTTCAAAAAGAATGAATTGCTACAAATCGTCAAAGCACTGGACAATAAAAAGGCACCGGGCCCAGATGGTATTCCCAACAAAATACTAAAACTCATATGCCAAGTTAATCCTTATATCCTTCTGAACCTTTATAATAAGTGTCTTAACCTCCACTGTTTCCCGGATTGCTATAAAAAAGGACAGATTATCCTCTTTTCAAAAAAGAACAGAAAACCAGAAGACCCTCACTCGTACCGATCCATAAACTTATTACCAGTCATGGGAAAACTCTTGGAAAGATTTCTGATCAACAGAATCAAACATCACGTGTACAAAGATAACAAAATCAGTAACCATCATTATGGATTTAAGCCTAAGAGCTCAACTATCCACGCACTTGATGCTGCACTTATTCATAGCAATAAAAGCAACCAAATGCACTCATCCCTCCTCTGCCTGGATTTAAAGAATGCATTCGACTCTCTCTGGTGGCTAGCTGTACGCAAGCCCTCAGGGAGATGCAATGCCCAAGAAATTTATACCTCTTGACAACCGATTACCTAGAAAATAGAATGAGCCTAATTGTTCATAACAACACTGCAATCTCCAGAAAGCAAGAAAGAGGATGTCCCCAGGGGTCATGCATGAGCGCAGACCTCTGGAACATTACCTTCAATAGAATCATTGATCACAACTGGCCCAGCCACACCAGAATTGTCGCCTTTGCTGACGATGTAGCGTTCATTGTACAAGGCAGGACGCGGGACCAGCTCCAGGATAACTGCAACACCACGCTCAGTTTATTTAATGACCTCTGCAATAGTTTAAAGTTAGAAATTTCACACGTCAAATCCCAAGCATTAATTTTTCATAAACCTGGACAAACATTAACAAGGAATCCTATTCTGCGAATTGGCTAAAATAGATTAAAATGCGTCAAAACTATCAAGTATCTTGGTCTAATTATAGATAAAAAATTTACCTGGATACCTCATCTCCAAAATAAAAAATTAAGCACTCTGAAAATGGCACACGCATTAAGGTCAATGAGAGGTTACTCCTGGGGCCTCAACTCCCATATTATGAAAATGCTGTTGACAACAGTCGTAAATAAGATCATCACGTATGGGGCTGCCATCTGGGCGCTGCCAATGACGGCCAGGAATATTCGCACTCTCAATGCCATCCAGCGTCCATTCTTAATTAACATCACCCGTGCATTTAAAACAACCTCCACCAACGCCCTACAAGTTCTGGCAGGTGTGACTCCTTTGCCACTTCAAGCTGAAATTGAAGCACTGTCCTCCAAAATTCTTCAGCTGAAGAAATCTGCAAGCTACGATGATATCATCTTCAATCCACAAGACTACGAGGATACACCACGGAAATACATTAGACACCCGAGTAACTTTCTTCATAACCTGCACTGCAACGTAAACAACCCTCCATCATCTAGTAAATTCGCAGCATATATTGATGGATCGAAGATAGAGGACAAAGTAGGCTGCGGAGTCACTATAAATTCCGGAACAAGTACCTACATTGAATGGCAAGGTGTCCTCAGACACGAAAACAGCGTATTTCAAGCTGAGCTTACAGCCATTTTGAATGCTATCAAGCTACTTCTACAAACACATACGGACACCATTCATGTGATTACTGATAGCCAGTCATCTATCTGTGCTATCAAACAGTTCCGAATATCAACTGCATATCTAATTCAGAATTTAATACTCAGCAGCAACAACAAATTTATAATATCATGGACTAGAGGTCACAGCGCTTGTGCAGGAAATGAACGCGCTGACCTCTTAGCAAAAGATGCAGCTATTCACCAAATAGGCACTCCAATCTCTATCCCGTGGCCAAAGTCAGCATTGAAATGCAAGCTGAAACAACTTGCAACCGCACAATGGCAACATCAGTGGCACCACGGAGAACAAGAAAGACGAACATATGAATTTATCCCTAAAGTAGATGAAAGCATCGCTTTTTCATCTTACTTCCTTTCCCAGTATATCTCGGGCCACGGCCCATTTCCACTCTACTTCTACGACAGAAACAAAGCCTCCTCTGACAGATGTATATGCGGAAGCATCGGAGACCCAGAGCACTACATCTTTAACTGTCCAATAACGTCTGTTCACCATATCCGTCATCCAGGCAACCCAGGTCTAGAATTCAGGCGATTTTTAATCAAGCACCGAAAAACATTTAGTCAGATAAAGAACATCATCGACTACCTCCACAGACAAGGACTCAATATGTGCCACCCTTAATCTTATAATCCTCTCATTCTGCAATAATTTCAGAGTGCCATTGTTATCGCCACCAAATTGCCTTCAATCTTCATTCATATCTGTGCCTTACCTCCATATCATGATATTGTATCTATTTATTATTACAAACTTTATTGTAACTCACCTACCTATAAATATTACCATCACCAACTGTAACAATATGCAACTCTGTATATCCAAATGTATAACATCTATATGATTGCATATCACCTTTAATGCTCAATAAATACGGAAAGGTAGTACACCGGGGCAATTCCACTTTTGCTCCTAGCGATGATATGGTGCCCCCTGTACTTGTCCCTGTGTCATTTTTTTGTTGTTCTTCCGTTCATGGATCTACATGCTTGACAGTAAGCGTTCCTGTAAAATGAATTCCCTTGTATCTGTTCCACCAAGGAAGTTCCATCAAGGTCTCTGGTATCTTGCCACTGTTTTTCAACAAGCACAGATAGGCGAGACAATGAACTAATGAACGCGCAGACTTTATTCTTCTTCCTGGGTAGTCACGCGGTTTGACGAACAGGTTTTTTTCATGTTCTAGCGGAGTTTGGCGGTTTCTGGCATTCTTTTGTAACAAAAGGGCGTTGCAGGTGTCGCTCGCTCTCTTTTCGATCGCTTTCCCGAGGTTCCTGAATGGAGAAAAAGTTCTTCGAATTTGATACGGGCTTATTGCTCCCTCAGTATGCTGATATGATTACCAGCTAAGCTGATTTTATTTGCTGGCCTCAGGCCTTCCTTCATTATGCGTTTCCGTTTAGTAACGTTTTCTTCTTTTAAGGGCATTTTGACCCTCCTGATATTTCTGAGTTATCCTGTGATTAGTATCGGCTATTGAAAAAAAATGATAAACGCTAATTAATATGGAAAATACCCTATTACATGTGGTTACTCTTTCATCTCCACTATGCTTACTGAGTTCCTGGAAGTCGGATCGATGGCTGCTGTGTCCACTTCTCCAGTTCGGACTACCTCACTTCGGCTCACTTCGGCTTAAGCCAATGATCCAGTAAAAGCTTAGACGATTGTTATCCGTTCCAGTCTGCCGGGAGCCGACCCCTCCATGTTCCATCTACAGCTCGTACATCTGATTTTCTGAGTGAGATTCCAGGGACCTCACCTCAAGGCTTTGTTGCATTTTTGGGATTGAGAAGACTCATTCTGGAGGACAATGTGCTGCGTCAACTTCTTTCAGTTAAGCTTTCCCTTTTTTGTCGTTTCCTTTCTTTTAATGGGTTTAATCTTAATGAAAAATAGATTTCTCTTAATTGTAACTTTACACGAACAAGTTTGATTTAATATTTAGAAGGGATTTTCTTGTTTAAATTTTGTTTACTGGCTTAATTTAGAATGATTTTTTCTTGCTTTAAAGCATTAAAATGTTGAGGAATTAAATTTTTTTTTGTTGAGCATACTTTTCTTGCTTAAATTAAAGAAATTGGAATCTGTAATAGATTTGTTTAAGTTTTTAGTACTCTTAACTTACCTAACAAAGGTGGTCTCAGTTGCAACTCAGTTTAGTGAAAAATTAGGATAAAAATTTATTGATTGATCTGAATAGTAGAATTCATTTTTTTCTGTGCAAAAATAAGTAAATATAAAGTATAATTGTTAAGAAATAAAATAGTTTTGTTTAGGAAGTATAAATTGTTAAAGAGATGAAATAGTTATGCTTTGATTAATTAGGTAGTTATGTTACTTTGAAGGTGGTTATTTTTATGAAATTACTGAATTGTTAAAAAAAATATTTCGCTGTTAATGTTAGAATTTTTTTTCTCGCTCTCCGGGGGGTCGACTAAAGTATTTAATAGATACTGATTAACTCTTAAATGATCTGTTTAGAAAATGCATACTAAGGTTTTTCTTAAAATTTAATGTTAATTATTGTGTTTGTTATGTTTAAGTTAAATATTTTTAAATACATGATCTATCTTAGATTCACTAGTATCAAGGTTCTTGGGTTATTTAGGTACAACTTACAAAACACAATGTGGTCTTTTAGTTAATTTTGAGGCAAAATTGTTAATTTTGTTATATGGTGTCTTCCCAAAAAGCACTACCCAATATAGAATCAAGTCACGAAAGCTTGACTGACCACTCACCTGTTGTGCTTGACCCTGTTAAAGATGACTGACTGATAACAATTTTTAAGTGTTTTGAACACTGTATGTTTTTCTATGAAAATGTTCTTAGCTTTTGACAAAACTAAAACTGAATCTTTAGCAACTCTTTATTTCCCGGTCTCTAAACTTTCTTCTTTTATTCTGCCTAGTTCTCCCATTCCACAGAATCTAAACTAAATCGTTATTTTTAAATGTATAAAACATTGACAAGCAAACAAATTGTTATAAAATTTATTGGTTATACAAACTGCACTTACAAAAAACGATAGGATTGCATAATTAATAATGCCACAAAATTTAACAACAAGGATTTTGGACAAAGAAATAGTCAAACAATCATTTGAAAATTTAACATTGCCCTCACTCTGAAAGTTGTAAACAGGAGTTCTAAACTATCACTTTTAAAATAATAAAAATATTTTTTTTTAAATTTCTAATGGCAGATTAAGAAGACAACTGTAGACAAGAAAATAAAAGATGAAAGAGAACAGCAGAACGAAAAAAGAGTCCACAGTATAATCTATAAATCTATTTTGTGTCTGGTCTCTCAATATATCTCTCAGAGTGATCCAACATCAAGTACATGGCAAAGACTCAGATGTGATGCATCCATTTCCTGATGATTTATTTACAAATTGGACACAATTTACACAATGGAGTATGTATAATGTTCATTCGACGCAGATATTTTAACAGGCAATCAGGGCCAGTAACAAGACGAAAGTTAGCAACACATTTCTTTCTATGCCATAAGGGAGTTTTAAAAATTCTGCTAATCAATACTTTATAACTGTTCCTTTGGGTAATATCTTTCCAAAATGCTTATTCGTAGTAGTTTTTTATTACTCCTTTGGCAAAATAAAAAGGGATGTGGTTTTCAGTTATTTGGAGAATATTAGCCCCTTTCTTTGCCTACAAATTCACCTTTTCATTTCCATGAAGGCCACGGTGTGAAGCTACCTTTCGCATGGCAACTTCTTTGCCCTTCTGCTTCTTAAAGTTGCTTAAAATCTGCTGACATTTTAAAGCACCAACAGACATTGGTGATTCAAAAGAACAATAGCTAAAAGAGCAGCTTTAGAAGCCGAGATAATCCATGATAATCTTTGAAAAATGTTCAAGTTGACAATGGATTTCGGATAAGGATATGCGTATGGCGTTGATATAATAAAAATATGTTAATCAAAATTTATTAATAAATTAACCTCATCAACTTCAAAATATAGCTCATTTGCTAAATTCCAATGTTCTAAGAAAGCACCAAGATACACTTTAACATCAGCACTGAAACACAAGAGATACACAAAATAATCATCTCATCACCAACTTCGTTTCCCTTGCCATAGAAATTTCATTTGCCCTCTCCGAAGACAGTGGATGTATCATAGAAATAAGAGCGCTTTCCAGACAGCTTAATTTAAATAACAACACAACCTAATACTCACGTCACTTAACATAAAGAAATTAAAAAGTCTCTAAAGAAATATTGCGATGAAATATTTACCTTGAACTAAACCTTAATTATTTTCTAAGCCAAAACTAAATTAATTTTATTGAGTGTTCTAAAATTTTTAATTTTAATTCTAAATTTTACCTTTTACTCTGTATATTCATATATAATTTAAGAGTTTCATAATCAAGAATGTTTCTAGAGAATTGTTACTTGCGTACGTGTTCATAATAGATTGGACGGAAGCAGAACCGATAGTTTGATAAAATTTATTTTCATAAAAGAAACACTTTACATTCCGAAAACTTTCCACAGAAGTACTCTTACAGCTTTCTCAATATGACAGAACACAGTTAGTAGTTGCCACTCGAAAGTACTAAGAGCGTTAAACACAACGAAAAGCAAAGTGCATAAGAAGAACCAAGCTCACTCGGAGATCTCTTAATACTCCTAAGTCGATTCTTAACACAAAAACTGAGACCTGATGTTCTGTCCGGTCTTATGTAGCTTTTCCCCGTCTTCCGGGAATTTCCAGTACTTCCGATTTCTCGAAATTATTGGAAGAACATATACGGTTACAGTTACATATAGGGATCAATTACAGTTACTCAATTACAATACCAGTTACAGTTGTGCATTGATCGGAGAAAAATGTCTCTAAATGATCACCGAGTTTAGTTTCTCGCCAAATTTAGCGCCAAAAATTAGTATCCAAAAACATCGTCAGCTCTGCGATATCTCGCCAATTGGGATATCTATTTATCTCAATGTTAAATAGATTTGCCCATATAATCTTATTTTCTCAGTAGAGTTTTGCCTTTATCGAGCCACTTCATCTTACGTTACATAAGAGATGTTAAAATTTTCCATCACTAAAATTATTTCCATAAAATTCGTTATAATATGATACTTTTTTATAGTCCAACAGAGTGTGCCTTTTTAAATTTTTTCACGTGTGTTGACATCCAGGTCCTCATATTCCCTTCTGTGTCACATCTGTCTTACATAGATGTGTTCATAATGTTATATTGCCCATCTCCCATATACCCACCATTTTCTTCATTCAGTGGTATCCTTTCTCAGAATGGAGGATAACGCAAGCTTTTTATTGAGCTTTTGGACTACAACACTGTCGTCAATTTCTAAGCTCTAGAATTGTTTGTCAACAATATCGTTTATAATACCAATACCTCTTGGAACATTCTACTGGATTAAATTAGCCCTAAGATGCATTATTTTTTTAAAAAAGGTTATACATATTTTTTCCATACAGCTTTGTAATAATAATATTTTGTATCTGCATTTACAATTCCAAATATCTGGCCTTTGTCTTAAATTACCTCATCATTCTTGTTTTTAGGTTAACTAGGCACAAGTACTGAGAACCGCATTTCATTAGTCAATTACACAAACTGATCGTCTTTTTCATCCTGTAATCTATTCCGTTACTCAGTTTATAATATTTTATCATATAATACTCACAGACAATGCTTAAAAATACAGAAACAGTATGAAATGCACGAAAAATTACCAGTGAACTGATATGCACTGAGTCATCTAGAAATTTCTGCGATCTTTCAAACTGAAGAGCGTTTCTCATTTTTTTATTGCTGATATGGAATGACCTTTATAGAAGCAGATATTGAAATACAGTTTTCTGAACCCTACGGGACTAAGTTTACGCATTTCAGAACTTAATCGCTCTGTGAAGCATCGAAGTAAGGACAGCCGGAACACAACTTACATTAAATCTCGGCTAACAGAGTCAGTTGGAGACATTGCATTATTCGAGCATTTGATCGGGCATTGTTTTTCACTGAAGTGCTAGGAATAGAGAACTCGAAAGTTCACATCCGTCAAATTACGGCCTTTTATTGTATCGGGCGGCTGAATAAATTCTCGCTGTTTTCTAATAGATGGCGTTACGAGAACTGCATGCGTTTTGTTTAAGATGGTGACACATCTATATGGAAGTACACAAGCAAGCTCGAGATTCAGTGTATGTAATAGAAAAAAGATTCACCCTTGTTTTAGTGTTTAGATATTAGCTGATTCCTCAAGATATACTATACTTTGGTGGTACTTTGGTGATGAAATTGCATTTTCAACAACAGCAGTTTGCTGAAGCAACATTTTCCCCTCTCTTTCTCTTTGGCTTTGTTGGCAGTTGCTTTCAAAATTTTATGCAGTCTTTTCTGCTCCTATATGAATTGGGCTAAATGGAAGGAAACTGATCTTTCTTGATCTAATTCCCAGTTTTTATTCTTGGAGTGCATGCCATCCTCATGACCGACGACCAGCTACGCTGCACTGCTGGTTGTCTCTTCATGGTGACAATGTGTCTCTTTTTTCTAATTCCTGTCACCAAGTCTCTGTCCTTTGGTCACAATGCCTACCATGTATTCACCCGTCTCATGTACCTTTAAGGCAATACTTCAACTGAGCTGACAACGTAACGCTATGCGCGATAAATCATCCATAAATCAATATTGGTATTGGTAGAGTAAGTCGTAACAGCGCAGATCTCTGTTCTGCTTCAAATTACCTACGCACTATGATATGTGGGAAACAATGTTATCCATGAAGTACTAAGTATTGTAAAACTCCGTACTTTCTATTACCACTGGGGCCGAAGCATTCCATGTTCAGATGGCAAATATGTCAAACTCTTAAATTAGAATCTACAGCTATAATTACAAGAGTATAACCAACAACAACAAAAAAAAAGACCTACGGAAATTTTGAACCCGAAGTAATGTATCACGTACTGTCTCTGAAAGTATTATAAATTTTATTATTAATTTTAGTATTATAAATTGTATTTATATTAATGTAGTGTTTATCTTTGTATTTGTATTTATTAGATCTTTTGTGTAAATATGTTATTACTTACTGGCATTGGGTGATTAACATTTACCTTATGAATTATGCACCAGCTCAGATGCTTTCCACTTCCCCTTCTCTCAGTTTTAGTTTTCTAAATTTAGTTTAAAAATTATTAATATTTTATCATTATTTAATATAATTGCTCTAAATTATTGGCATAATTTATTTCGTAAATTTCAATTTAATTCGATTACGGGTAGGGTCTCGTACCCAAACACTTTGGTGTTTGACATGTTTAAACAAACAAACGGTGTATGTTGTTCGCTGGCGCACCTGACATTGGTCACACCTCTCTCCATGCATCCTATGCTGTCCTCCTGAACCTACCGACCGATATTATTACTTCTACCTCAAGCGCCCGTAATGACAACTTCTGCACGACATACGGAAAACACATACCTATAACATGTAAATCGCGGCGTACATCGAAACCTGGAACTACCGGAGTGTATGTCGTAAGGCACTCTTTTACGGTTCCATCAAGCGGATCGTATTTTTACGAACATTCCAAGGGGGAATTGTATATACTTTAAAAATATTTTCATTACTTTCATTGAATTTTGCATTTGTGTGTTCCTTGAAATTGCAACTGCAAGGTGGTTGTCTAAGCATTTTTCGGCACCAGAAAGCATACAAGATTACAAACATTTGGTTACGATTAAGATAAGACGTGATTTTCACTGTACACAGTGTATATAAGTTTTAACCTTTATTACTTATTGTAGCTTGTATTATCTGTGTTTATTTCATAGGAATAGTTGGCAAGCTATATTCCCATATCTCCAGATTCGTCCAAACTGACCACATGTCTGGCGTATATGCTTTCTGCGTTTCATCCCCGGCATCTCTGTCAGGCCTTTACGGACCGAGGCAAAATGCCTAAAACTCTCGTGTTCCCTTCAGATTTCTCATACAGAGAACACTTCTTTTCAGTTTTATCAAATATTAGAGTCTAAATGGGACTAGAAAGAGCAGGAAAATTCATCTCCTGCTGATAGCAAGTGTAGCACTAATGTATCAAAATGTATGTCGTTCCGTCGAACTGTAAACAACTTTTTATCATATTTTTAAACATGTCAAATTTCGTACCAAAAAAGAAAAGAATACATGCGGGGAATTTTGCTGCACTACATTATTTTAAAAACACAATCGGTAGATGAGTCACGTGCAATTTTTGTTGAGACTTACGGCGATTATGCTCTGTCAGTAAAAACATGCAGAGGTTGGTTTAGACACTTCAAAAATAATGATTCTGATGCTAAAGATAAAGAATGCTTTTGAGCACCGAAAGGCTTTGAAGACGAGGAATTAGACACATTATTTCATGAAGACTCATGTAAGACACTAGCTGAACTTGCAGAACCATTAACAAGCTGATTTCACAACAGTTTCATAACGGTTAAAACCATTAGGAATGATTCAAAAGCATTTCGAGTGCTGTACCAGTTGAAGCTGAGAGACCTCGAACGGCGTCTTTTCACATGCAAATAACTGCACCATGCGCAATGTAGAGTTAACCAATTGATGTACATAAATGACTGGCTCACTACATTAAAAATTTTACATTAAAGAAACTCTAAAGTCAAGCAGTTGAATAATTATTTCTAGATTACGAGTATTTACCTTTAAATCCCTACTTTCAGTCGTGAGTGACTCAATATTTGTTTATTTGACTTAGTATGAAAATTATTCCGCCAGCCAAATGAGATACTGGTCAATGGCTTTGACTACTGTACCGAAAGGCGAGGGATCGAATCCCGGAGAAGACATTGATGTTATAAATGCGTAGTGTCTTGACAGTATGGGGCATTCTAAACGCAGCAACTCGAAAGTCCTGTCGTGTCGATTGGTGTTAAGGGAAAAGAGGTGGGCGATCATCGGACCCTTCCCCTGGCCACTTTCCGTCAAGATTGGGATGGAACTGGGCAGAATCGTACTGGCACCTGTATGGTGCCAAAGAATGATGCCAACGACAGGCATGCTCTTCTACTCCTTGCCACGATGAATTTAGTAGGCTTGTTTTGATGTGAAAAAAGCCAGATTAGTTACAATAACAACATGAAAATGATTCCAGTCAAAAGTGTTCAAATATGTATAAAACAGGTTAGGAACTAAATGAAAATCGTAACTGGAAATTTAGCATTTTAAATGAAAGATTTATTCTAAGTTGAAGTTTAATAACTTTATTATAACATACACTCAGCGACATTCATTTTTCATAGCACATATTTAATTTGCTTTGACTTTCATAGCACATATTTAATTTGCTTCATTATCACTGCAAATTCCAATACTTGGAAAGTTTTTAGTATTAGATCGCATAATTGCAAAATGTACCCTGTATAAAAGTCTTTTATTTTGCTTCGACTTTATTAACATTCAAAATTCCGTTACTTCCTCAGAAAGTTTCAAATATTTTTCGTCGTAACCAGTAATCGTGCTTTGCTTAAAACTATTTCATAGCGTCTTTAAAATAAAATAAAGTTAAAATATTAATAGATTGCTAAGAGCAGGGATATATCTATTCAATAAGAAGAACTCCCAAATTTCTAATTTCCGAATAAAAATTAATTTCGAGCTATTTTCAATTCCTTACTTGAAACGACATGAATAGGGTGGAATAAAAATTCTTACTCTTTGCGGTAATGCCAAAATACAACCAAAAAGCTAAAATCGAATCATAAGCTTTACAAGACTTTGTTGGAAAACGAGTGACTAGGGAATCAAATCATCCAATCAATATTCTACGTCCTCATTTACGAGCTGTCATAACCACATCTAATTACCCCCTTAAAAAGGTGTTTTGGAAAAGAGAACGCTCGAAATATACTGAGAAAATGTTTTTTCATCCCGCGAACGTTCCCTAATCAGCATTCAAATGAGGGGAACGGCTGCAATGAAAGGTAAAAATGTACCCTTTACTGAAAGAGGAACGTAATTTTTACGAAATAATTAGCCTGTTTCCCAGAAATGGAGAAAATATCGTGGACGCGCTAACGGCTGTTAAACAGCTGTGTAATTAATTAGAACAGATAATTTTTTTTGTTAACATTACTTATAGCACTAAGATAAAATCAAATGAGAATTCTAATGGATTAAGGTGTAATCAAATATCATGGTTATCTTACTTCGTTGATATTTGGCTCATCCATCAAATAAACATATGTATTATGTCTGTATCCTCAATAAAAGGAATTAGTTTAGAATTTAATTTAAAGCAAATGATAATTTGAATTTAGAAACATATAAGAAGTGAGAATTTTTTAGCAATATAGAATCAGGCGAAATTCATTTGCCACTAAAGTATGTCATACTGTTACGAATTTTGCACACATATAAATAACATAAGTGAAATTATATGTCAACTGTAGTATTTCTTTGTATGAAGTAACATGAAGTGTTTGGAAAAGACGAAGCTCTGCTAGAAAATACAAGGATTACAGGAGCAAGTCTGTTTCACATTGAGGTAAACGGCTATCTCACTAAACTACCGAGAAATCGCCAAAATTCGCCAAACCTAGCTACTATTTGGCGACATTTTCGTCTTGTTTCTGTATAACTGTAATTTACATTTGAATAACTGTAATTGATCCATATATGTGATTGTAATTGTATCGAGTCCTCATATGCCTTCGAGGAATTTCGAGAATTGGAAGGTACTAGAAATTTCTAGGCAACCGGAGGAAACTGTATAAGACCGAGGAGAGCATCACTTTCTCAGTTGTTAGGTTACAGGTGATTCGGTTCTTAAATCTCCGTGAGAGCTTAGCCTTTTTAGATTCTCTTAGCATTGCTTTGTGTTTAACTTTCTTTGTAGTTTGAAGTACAACTACTGATTGTGCTTGGTGATACAAAAAACAGCTGTAAGAGGGCTTTTGTGGAAAGTTCCAGAATTGTAAACTGTTTCCTACGAACTGTCCCTTTTCAAGCTATCATCGATTCTGTGTACATTTAGTCCATTGCGAACCGTACGCAAGCAACAATACTGTAAGTTTGATAGCTGTTTTTTCATAATTTTTTATTCCCTGCATCAAATATTCGTAGCCACAGGAATATCATTTACCAGTTATTTAAGTGTCCAATAATGACTCTTCTGAACCATATCTTTCTATAAGAATTGTTAGAAAGTGTCCGTTCAGCCTCTCTTACGGTATGCAACATCCTATTGCCAGGGATTTTGGTAACAGTAATCTGATGTGGGTTTTCAATTGCAATATTATGGCAAAGAGATTTGGAATCCTAAACGTCTGTATCTACGTTCAGCATCTGTAACTACCGTTACTGATATCCCTGAATATATACACGTAATTGAATACTTTAACTATCATATGAAATCCGAAAATCATACGAATCCCGAAAAATCTCTAACTGAAAATATATTTATTTCCTCTTTCTGCATTGGACAACGCGCTGGAAAATAGTCCAGATCCACATTTAGCCTCTGTAAGTACTGTCGCGAGTATTTCTAAATACACGCACACATACACATGGTGGTCATAAGAAACACTTCTCTGATATATAAAGCCGTAGCGGCCTAACCGCTCAACAATTGAAATGAAATTTCAGATTTTGTTGTTTGAAGGTAGGCGTTTGAGATTGCGATGTTTACAGTAGCAGAGATCTCACGGTTATAGTGAAAACATTCCGAAATTTTTAAAGGGCAACATCTGCTTTCTTCCTGCACAAACTGATCAACTCATTGAAAAGCCATAAACGACGTTGGTACAATAACGAAGGATGAAAAATGATGGTGTAAAACATTTTCAAAGAAGAGCATTTTAAAGGACTGACGACAACACAAGAGCCAAGAAGAAAAAGAAAACTATTTTTTTTTCTTTGAGAATTACAAGTTTTCAAAGTGCCTACCTTCAGCAACGATAACTCATTGCATGCGGGAGATTGTTGACAACAATGATGAACGTAACATTGCAGGAAGAATCTGGATAATTTCTCGTTTTATGCCATATTTTAATTCTGACAAATCTACTGGATCTGATTTGTATATCTTAGATTTCAGATAACCCAGAGCCAGAAATCTATCGGAGTAAAGTCGAAGGAACATGGCGGCCACAAAACCACGAAATCTCATCAAAGTGTCTACATCAAAGCTACGAAGCTCTGCCAGAATTTAAAGATGCCATGAAACGTGAAATTACGCAGATTCCTCCTTCGGTTACGTTCGTCATAGCTGTCAACAATTTGCCGTATGTGATAAGTTATCTTCGTCGACGGTGGACACTTTGAAAATTTGTAGCTCCAATAGAAGTTTGTTTCCTCTCATCTTTTGTGCTGTCATTGGTAATTTACAATGCCCTTAAGTTCTTTTTAAAGAATTACTGTCTACACTGTTCTAAAGAGTAAATGAACATGACGTCAGTTAACGGTTTTATAAGACCTCATAGCGGGAACGCAACATGAGCACAGCATTCTCATATAAATGTCCTCGGTGTGGACACCGTTGGATAGTTTTTCGAACTATAGACATCCGCATTTTCTTTTTTCTTAACGTCAAGTGCGCAAAAGTTCATGAAGATAGGATCAACACTGGGATGGAAGATAGGATTTTAATGAACTCATCTGGTGTAATTATTTGGGACCAGTTAGTTAATAATAATAACTGAAATGAATCTGAGTTTATTGCTTTCAAAACGCTCAGTATTTTAATTAATAGCTCTAAAAATCCGAAAGAAAAGGTAAATGACTTACATTTTACTGAACAACAAAAAATGCCGCGGGGAAGATAAAATATTTTAATTCGGACAGTGGCAACGCATTTATTTTAAATCAGAGTTATTTTGAGTAAATTCGAAAACCAAATATATTGTGATTGGCAAGACACTTTTTTTAACTGCCGAATTTTGCTGTTAAATTTGAATATTAATATTTTCGATTTGCAGAGTGGCAACACGAAGCTTTATCAAGATCGACGGCACACATCTTTACTGCGCTATAGAATAAAACAACGGAAAGAAACCTTTGAAAAATATGCTCTTTTAGAGCATTTGTAATATATTTTGATTCATATCAGCAGAAAAAATAAGTCATTAAAATAGTAAGCAATAACCAGTAAAATGGTATTTACAGCTATCGAAAAATTTTATACTTAACAACAATGTGTTTGTTTTCTGAGCAGATGCTCATAAAGTAGTGCTCATTCTATTATGGACATTATTGCAAACTATGCTGAATTTCTTCAAGTTTCTTTAAGGTAGCAGATTTGGTTACGCAAAATGGATTTTGCTTTTCTGAGAAAACCTTTGATTTCACTATCACGTAAAAGTGTAAGCCAATTATATAAACAGACATTGCCATTATTCATTTAACATATGCTTACTTCTTGACAAAAAGGAATAAACAAAACTTAAAATTACATTTGTCCCAGACATCCGTATTCCATTTCCAAGGGTAATCTTTTTAGCGATCATGATAGATTTGACAACATAAAAATATCTTTTTCTGATAACAGCGGATGCCGTATCGGGCATTCGATAGTGATGAATGGTTATTTAAAAATCCTTTCATCGATTGACGAGCGCAGACAGAGTTGAAACCGTCGCACTGAATTTCGATTTTGAGGAGATAAATGTGTTGTGGGAGGATTTCTGTAAATGGATGTAGTTCACAACCTGCATGAAACTCATGAAATCTAAGGACAGAAAAATGACAGAACTGAGATAGAATGTTGAACGAACATGCTAGACATCTTTCCACAGGAGGTTACCAAACGATTTTTTTAATTAGAAATTATTGATTCTGTATTATTGTATAGAATACAATATTTCATTATCATAATACTGGAAAATTAACACTTGGCTAGTGATAAGTTTTTAGAAAAATGCATGCAGCGCATTTTCCGATGTACACAGCGAAAAATAAAAGAGGAGGACAGTTCTGTATCCCTCGTTCTACTGGGCTGATTGATGAAATTCGGCTTGCGTTTTTAATGTCTCAAAAGCGCGACTCAGGATACGTCTTACATTTATATATAGCAGAGTTCTAATATAGGTATTTTGACACAAAATCGGACTTCCTCTCAAATGACATGTCAATATTTTTTCTATATTTCGATTCTACGTCTCGAATTATGCAAACTGCCAAGTTTTGTAAAAATCGCACGAATAGTTTTTAAAAGAATTTAGCCCTGAAATTTTACGCTCCTCAATGTTAATTGAATTTTTATATATATTTAATAATATCTCTCTTTTTTATTAAACTTACTTGATTCCTTCTTCCTGAATTCGAAATTTGGGCTTAATTCAAATATAATTCTCACGTTTTCTATGATTTATTCTTAAAATTTGTATTTTTAAATAATTTTTATAAATGTTTCGAAAAAACATTTGTATTATAACCTATAAAATGTTTAACATCATCTTAAAGTAGATGTATTTCTAGCCAGACTTACAAAAAATTAGAGTTTTTTTTCAAAACTTATCAAGATATACGTGAATTTACATATTGGCGTGTTTCAAAATTTGGATATTCGTTCCAAGCGATAATAACTCCAAATGTGGTTTACGTATATTGTTAAAATTATTTGAAAGTAATGAAAGTAATCTTTTTCCGTTTTTGTATCATAAAAAAGAAAAGGAAAATATGTTGCTTTAAATTAGGAAGTTCTCCAAGTGAATTATTCGCGACGAAAACTAAAAAATATGGAACCAAGATAAAGTTTTAAGTTCCTCCGTAAATTTCGCAGCAAATTTTACAAAATATAATATCCAGGCGTAGTTTCAATTAGCCCAGAAGAACGGAAGGTGTACAACTGCCTCCCTCTTTTTTATTCGCAGTGTACATTCTTGCAGGAGAAGAACTGCCTCAACCATGTGTAAAACTGAAGCAAAGAAGACGTCTGTCAAAAATTGTGTACATAAATAGTTTAGAAATTTACTGAAATATAGTTTAGATAAATAACAGCAAGTACTGTAGCGTATTTTTACATACTTTGTCTAGGTTTTCCCCATTTCATTTTATCTTTGTAATGGGAAGAATTAAATTCACTTTCTACTGGGCGCTGCTATATGTTGTCTTCACAAAATTTATGCTTGTTATTTAATGGATGACAAAAATGTTTTAAGTGATTTTCTTCTTTAAACTAAAATGCATTTTCTCCTATAAATGTCCTAGACTATTCTGTAGAAAATGCTTTTCGAAAAATACCTTAATGGGTCTGCCTGAACTTGTGGTGCTGTTTTTGTAGCTCTTGGCAAAACAGCTGTCAATCCATTCTGTTAAAGTCGAGCTTGTTGTTGCAAGAACTGCTTTGTTAAAATGTTTTTCTGCAGAAGTTCACAAAGCAATTCGTATTCGCTGTAACTCAAATGAAGCTGAAACTTGTTCAGATTTTTCAGAATTTGTTGACAATATCCATTTTTATTGGGTGTTGCTTAAGTCTGATTTTCCAGACTTCAAATCTTTTTTTTTCTGTTTTTTAAGATGAAAAACTTACTCAATATTGCTATTTTCCTGTTACCTAAATTATATACCATGATAATGATCAGTTAAATACGAATTCTTGAAATAAAGACTACAAATGATCATACAAATATATATAGTTTAATTCACCACAAAGAAATAATAACCTTCTCACGCTCTGTTAAATTTTGTTTCTACTTGCGCTAAAAATAATAACGGTTGTAAATAAATGCAAAAACAAAACTGATGTGGACATCACATGACTTTCCCATATGGCCTATTATATTATTAACATATTTTGCTGCGCTTTATTTAAACTTACTTCTTCGAATTTCATTAGAGATATTTTTCTCATTCAATCAATTCAGGTCCTCCTTCGCAGCAGGGCAAAAATATATAAAAGCTCAGAACAGCTTCATAAAAAACTGTAAAATAGAGCAAAAATCTAAAAACTCAAATACAGTTAGTAACAGTTAAAACATTTTTTGATTGAAATTGGAGTTTCTATAAAAAAAAAGCAAATGAGCCAACGGGCAGGAAAAATGCTTGGTTCACAAAATTTACTTAATGGGAGGACAATGGGTTGGAAAAACACACTTAAATTGATGCACCAACTGACTTAATTCAGTATTCCACTAACAGTTTGAAATCTAGACGAATAGCTGCCTCATTAGGCCTAGGCCGCATAAACTAATTCTAAACCTTCTGGAGGCAGATTAACTTAATCTGAAAAAACTTAATCGGAACATAAGAACAACATAATTCAATCACTTTTAAAGCAAAAAAGTGCCTAATTTACCATCATATAAGAATTAAAAAACAGAGCTTACGGAGCTGGGTAAGAGAAAAGTGTATATATATACATATAAATATGGATGCAGAATTAGATGTTACAACAGTTCCATATACAAAATGTCAACGTTCTGGGGCTACTCATTTCTGAGTTATGCATGATACATACGTACGTACGCACGTATAGACGTGACAAAAAAAAAGTCATTTCTGAATACATTTTAAATCCATTGCACAATTCGTTTTGGAAATAAAAAGAGTCCGTTATTCTATCCATATATAAAATGCCACTCAAAAATCGTTCAAATACACGTATATTCAACAGCCGTCAAAGTGGATAGTTTCGTTAAAATATGATACCCAAATTTGTTCACTATTACCATACCTTTTTTACTTCGTACATGGAAGAAAATAGCGTGTAAAATTTTTAATAACCTTTGCTTATGGTCCTCATCAATATCAGTATTTTCCACTAGTTTCTTATTTCTTACTCTTACCAGATCAATCTCAATGCACTTTTAAACGAAATTAGTCAAACACTGTTTTGCCTGTTATAGAAATGTGTGGTAACCGAATTTGATTCTACCTAAGGTTTAAGGTTAAAACTCTCAAATCAAGAAACTATATGTGATCAGTGCGTTCAGCCCTATCTGCCTGTATCTAAGTTTAAATCCACATTTAGCAGTAGTAAAAGAATTAAGTAGTAAAAGAGTTAAGCCAGTTGTTATTTGCAGTATTATAACATCCGTGCTATAATGGATTAAAATAACACTCCAAATAATGGTTATATTTAGCGCAGTTATTACAACATGAATTTAGAGGACTAGTTTAGAAGGTTTAAAAGAAAAACCCGCTTCTTCAGCTGCAAGGGTATAAATGCAAGAGAAGTCTGTGTTCAGGTGATAACAATGGGAGAAGAAAAT
The DNA here is from genome assembly GCA_000611955.2 of Stegodyphus mimosarum. Classification (NCBI taxonomy): domain Eukaryota; kingdom Metazoa; phylum Arthropoda; class Arachnida; order Araneae; family Eresidae; genus Stegodyphus; species Stegodyphus mimosarum. The sequence goes on along the minus strand of KK115955.1, from coordinate 132,572 downwards.
AAAGCCACTGGCTCTATCCATGGTTAAAAAATGAAATGAGCTCTGAAATAACATTCTTAAGTGTTGAGAGAAAAGATGGATTGGAAATGGGATCCTTAGCTGGAGCTGAAAAAAATTATGAGTGTAAAGCTCTTCTAGAAAATCTAATTCGCAAACTGGGAGATGTTTTTTTGAATAATTTTGGCTGTCAAGAAAAGAAAAAAAGGCTTTTTAAATTTTTTTTTGTTGTTTCGTCGTTGTTTTTATTTTTATCACTAGTTGGTGGCAAGAGCGTTACTGCTTTCTCTTATTGTTATTGCCTGAGCACAGTATTTTCTTTCGTCATTTCTCCTGCAACTGAAGAAGAAAGTTCTGTATTTAAACTTTCGAAACTAGTTCTTCACATTTTTTATATTATTTTTAGTTTCATATGTCTGGGATATGTGACGTAAATAAGAGAAATAAGAACTAGATGTGTTTAAATGTCAATTTAAAGTCTTTTTTTGCGTAGGTTATCTTACTGAGTTAAATATGAGCGTGTTTAACTTAATAAGCAGTCTACTAAACATAATTAGTGGATTATTTATCAATACGCATGCTTTCACAAAGTTGTGGCATATGCTCGAATGTCGTAAATGATGCAAAAACTCAGAAACTGTTGTTTACGCTAAGGGACAAATTGAGTATCTTAAAGCAGTGATTAATTAATGCATCTATAAGGAGAAACAAACTAAGCTACAAATAAATGACAGACAGAGCAAAATTAATTTGTAATTGTTGAATGCTAAGAGAGTTTGCAAAGGCATGGTGCCAGATTAATTGAATTCCAATTTAGACTCTAAGTCGGAGTAATGCGAATTACAATGAATGGTTAATTGCTGTTGTGACAGTGTCAAAACTTTTGCATATTCTAAGTACTTTTGAGGCTTGCTGGATGTTCACACTCATGGAAGTTTTTAATCAGGCATAAGCCTCAGAGAAAAATGCGTATGTGTGCTTTTAGAAAGGAAAAAGAGAAAATAATAAAAGGTAGCGATATTTTCTTTTAATGCATTTAATTAACTAAGTTTTGAGTTAAAATTTTATTATAATTTATTATTAAAGATGAGTACTGTAAAAATATATTTAGAAACAATTTCTAGAAAGCTAAAAATTAATTCTAAATGAATGCTATGCTGTTCTGTCGCTTCTAGATGCCCAATCATTCTAAACGAAATTTAAATTCAATTCTTTAGCAGTAACGTTTCTTTGGTTTCCTTCATCTCCGATTAAAAATTTAGAGGCAGCTTTAAACTTTACTTCTACGGATAAAATGGGAATAATTTGTACATATCCAAGGTAAATCATATTTTAAATTGTTTTTCGACTAAAGTACTTCATTCAAGTCTGACTGATTTTATTTCAAAACAAATCGTTACATATGTAACTAAATACACTAATGGAACGGAGAGATGCAGACGCACAATGCATTTCAGAATTTCGAATTCTGTTAATATATTATATGTACAGAAGTCTTAGAACTAAGCGGCCATGAGAAGAAATATTCCTGCGACTGAATTTAATTTTAAAGTACCTGAAATATTTTTTTTTATATTAGCGTTAGATAAATAATTTTATTTCTTTGGCATTTGTATTTTCATTTTAAAACGCAAAATTATTCCGGAATATTTCACCGAAAAAACACTGAGAACAGATCTTAGTTCTGAAAAATTTATGTGCATTCCTGTAATTTCAAATATGACTGCTGATAATGAGATTTCTTTTTAATCAGTTTTCAACTTAAATGTAAGCTGTAGTAAAATAAATTAGAATATCAAACATAAATACTGTTGCGTTCTACGGGTTCGTGGATTTGAGAGTATCCGATGAAAACACGATGCCGAACAGTAAAAAGCCCAATTTATTTACAAGAATCACTATTTACAGCACAGTTCCAAAATTACCTTTAAAATCGTCGAAAATCTACAATAAATACGCTGAAACAATCAGCAACACAGCTTCAGGCTGTAACTGTACAGGTAGCTTCACGGCAACACTAAACTTCTAATAAACACCGTGGAACAATCACCAATACACTGTCAAGCTATACTGTAAAGGTAGCTTCACGGCAAAGCACTATCTCGATCGCTTTCCGTTCACAAAACTCTCGCGTAGCTTAGCACTCACAGTAAGCAGCGATTCTCACAATTCTCACAATTAATCACACTCTTAATCCCACTCCTCGCAACAACTTCACAATCTACTGGCTCTCAGAAACGCAAGGGTTTATATAGCTTTTCATTATGTTCCACAGGTTTCGAGAAATATCTCGACAGGAAATTATTCTAGAAGCTTCCCGATTGGACCATGGGATATCGCCGATTTGGTCGCCAAATGGGCGATAAAGTCGCCAATCTGGCAACCCTACCATACACTATTTTATGGCAACCCTAGTGCTATGCCGGAAAGCTTACATACAGGCGCAACCGCCGAATTTTTCGTAACAATACCTTACGCCTGTAGTTGACTAAACTAAAAACTAAAAACTCGTAACAGTTCTTCAGTCGTGGGGATAGATAATTAAGATTTGAACCAACGTTTCCGAACCAAGGTAAACAAACATCCAAGTAACATCCATAGTAATATGAATATGCATAACATATGAACATAATCTATTAGCTTTTATTAACTTCCATATAAGCAATACAGATATAAAAGTGAAATTATCACAAAACAATTATAATTTTCCAATTTTTAGAAGTTTGTGGTTTTTATGTTTTTAAATTTGTATTTAAAACACCATATACACGCAGATACTAATTTAAAGCTTAGAACAACTTTAAATTAAACAGTTACGGTTAGTTTACTAGAATTCAAGATATAGTACATAAAATCATACATTTAACATAAACTGTTAACAAAGGCGATGCAAGAAAGAGGATCAATATGACATTGATTAATTTTAAGTATTGTCCCTGTGTGTACTTGTCTAATAATGTAATGGTTTAATTATGAAGATGGTGCTGTGTATTTATTTCACTGGATTACTTGCGTTCAAGAACCTTCGAACTGTCGATTTATCGATGCAGGAAACTGAAGAAATCTGCACTGTTTTCCCCGGCATTCAAAAACCGACTGGCAGACGTACTTATTCAGTTACATCACAATGGCACGCCGATGAAGAAAATACCTTATGTATTTGCCCTTTTAAAGGGCGGCTAGGCCTGACTTTTGTTGGTGAGTGGACTCACTCGCCAAATGCGGTGGTTGGAATTATGGTCCGCCACCTTTTAGTTCGGGCCCCACTCTCGGGGTTCACGGGAAGTCTCGGGACTGTCGGTGGGAGGTGAAACAAGTATTTCGCACCACGACAGCTCGGTGAGCCCTGTGATCGTTTGGGCTTTCTCTAGGTCGAAGTGTGGTGGGACCTAATCTACATTACTTATAGTAAACATTGGGCGTCCTACTACATTTCTGCCAGACCAGACCACTTTTGAGTCATCAGGTTTATCGATCGAGGAACGCGAAGAAATTCCCACTGACCTCCCAGGGATTCGAACCACAAACCTGACAATTGCTATCTGGACGTCTTATCCACTTACACCACGAAAGCACGCGGAAAGGAGAGACAACATGCCTTATAGAGTGATAATGATTTTTATTTTGCCAAGCCACTATATACATTAAAACTACAAACACATCTTTGAGATGTTTAATAAAAATGAGTAATAAAATAGTAATAAGTTAATAGTAAATAAATATTAATAATATACACAGCCTGCCAAACTCTACGTATAAACTTTGAGGATATCGATTTTCACATAGTGAAGTACGACCGGATATGCCACTTCCAGGTATTTAGAGCCACAATTTAGAGGGCAGCATAAAACGCTTCATTAGCCAAAACAATGTAGAGAAATTGTAACCACAAAACGTAGTTTTCCGAGATTTAAATTAGTTAGTAACATACTTAGCAAATGGTAGAGCTGATGAACAATTATATTCAAAAATATTCAAAGTTCCGAACATTCGAAATGATGGAAGTTTGGCATCATGTCACGTGAATTGCCAAGCGGTTTTTGAGATGCATGGCGTTTTAAGGATATTAACGGTAATTTTGGACGCAATAGCTGCGTCAGAAGAAACCAGCTTTTTGTATTCAGTGGCTCACCTGCCCTATATACGGAAGGTACATTGCACGAATCAAGCGTAGCACACAGTACGAATAATGGTATCCCTGACATCCCAAACAATGAAAGACACAGTATGACTAATGGCGCTTTCAATTCCAGCACCACAGAGGAATCTCGCACAGTAAGCAAGGGTACCATTAATGAATTCCATAACATTAACCATGGACCAATCCGATGTCTCCAAATAAACTTACAGCAATCGAAAGCGGCTGGCGCTCAAACATTCCAATATGCAGTAGAAAATAATATTGATATCATCTTTGCTCAGGAACCATACTGCAAAGAAGGCTTCATCGCTCTCTTCCCTTTATCATGGCCAAAATACTATTTGAGAGATCCTACCCAAGGTACCTCACCCAGAGCGGATATTATTTTCTGCCACACAAAGTGGACCCCGATATTTCTGTACGCCAATAGGGACCACTGTGCCATTATCTTAGAATTCTACAACGAGGACCTCGTTCTCTCCTCCATCTACTCACCGCCTACAGAAGGCATTTCCAACATTGCTCCGACATAGACATCCTACTGCAACATAAACAGGTCTCAAAATCAATCATATGTGGAGACTTCAAAGCTGACAACATATCTTGGGGATACTCCTCTAATGACTCCAAGGGCATCGATTTAGATGATTACATCTCGAGCAAAAACCTCTGCTTCCTGAATCAAGGCAACTCACCTCCCACTCTCGACAGTGGCCACGGGATAGGTTGGCCGGATTTAACCCTTTCCACCCCGGCGGCCACCAATCTCATACACACCTGAAGAGTACAAGATGATATCAGTGTGTCTGACCACAACATCTGACTTTACCATCAACATCTCTATGGAAATTTCCATCATCAGACGTTATAAATTGCAAAAACTAAAATAGTTCAACTAAAAAGTAAGCTACATTTGCTACTGGCCTCAAAACTTAATAAGCTTCACCCACAATAATGCTTTGGCTACATACACAGATCACCTGCTAAGAGACATCCAAACTACTTGGGAGGAGATTCTCCCGACTAGGAGCACAAAACGCATTATTTCGCTTAATTGGTGGACGAAGGAGTTACGTACTATGCGACAACGTTGCCGCGCACTTCGTCGGAAAATACGTAGCAGCCCACCAGAGGAGAAAGAAGCAAGACTGCTGCAATTCCAACAAGTAAGGACAATATACAAGAGGAGTATTCTGTCTTCTAAATGCAGAAGCTGGCAGCAATACTGTACAACCAACTCTGAATCCTACGGAACTCTGCACAAGATAGCGACAAGCAAAGTCTTCACCCCCTCTCAAATTTACTTTCAGCTCAGCTCCTCTGCCACCGAAAATTCTACATTCTCTACCTTCAGCACTATCATAGATGCTATCTTTCCTAAAGACGATGATTGTAGCGACACAGATTCGCAATCTCGAATTCGGCACGACTCTGCAATTCCAGCAATATCAGACGATGTGCCCTTCACTAATAAGGAATTAAGGACCACCTTCCACTGTCTTCCTAAGAAACGAGCTTCAGGACCGGACGGTCTTGACTGCAGTATTATTATCAAGATAGCATTTCTCTCTCACTCAGCTTTCTTTTTGACTTACTTTAACGAACTTCCAGCGTTTCATCATTTTCCAAAAGCTTTTAAATCCGGACAAGTTGCTTTTTTGCTAAGAAAAATAAAGATCCAATAGTCTCCTCCTCTCAACGGCCTATCTGTGTTTACTTTCTGCGCTAGGGAAGACTTACGAGAGGCTGCTCATCAGTAGATTAAAACACCACATAGAAAACACTAATTGCTTAAGTCCATGCCAATTTGGATTCAGAGCAGGGAAATCCACTACCCATGCACTAGCAGAACACTAAGCGGCAGTTCAAAACAACAGAGAGCAGGAACAACACTCAGCTTTCATCTCCCTAGATCTAAAGGGAGCCTTCGACTTTCTCTGGTGGCCTGCTATAAAGCAGGCTTTGAGGGATGCTCACTGCCCTGCTAATCTATATGAGACCTCCTGCAATTATCTTGCAGACAGAGAACTTCTTATCTCTGCCAACAATGGCATCATACGACAACCACAAGTCAGAGGCTGCCCTCAAGGTTCATGTGCAGACCCAGTACTCTGGAACCTCACATTTAACCACGTGATCAGGCATCCCTGGCCGTCATATGCAAAACTAGTTGCTTATGCAGATGACGCCACTTTTGTCATTAGTGGGAATATTCGAAAAGAATTGAGCAACGCTGCACGGAAGTATGCTCCATCTTCGCAAATCTATGCCACAGTATTAAATTAACCATTTCCGAGGCCAAATGCACAGCCCTGCTCATATCTAAAAAGGGGAAGAATCCAGTCAGGAATCCATGTATTGCTATCAATGGGAAAAACATAAAATTTCGCAATGAAGTGAAACTGCTAGGTTTTGTATGGGATAAAGGATTTACCTGGCTACCTCACATAGCATATTTTAAAACAAAAACTCAAGCCATTGCAAACAAAATACGTCAACTGCAGGGTGCAACTTGGGGAAGGAACCCTCACTTCCAGAAATTACTGTACAAAACAGTAATTGAAAAAATGGTTACCTACGCCGCTGCCATCTGGGCATAACCAATAGGAGGACGCCAAGTTAAACAGCTACTCTCAGTACAACGACCACTTTCCTTCACCATAACCAGAGGCTTCCGAACAACTTTCACAGATGCTCTAAACGTTTTGGCCGGCCTGCTTCCACTCCACATCTACGTTGAGCATGAGGCAGTGCTATCAAAGTTACTCCATCTACAACAGGAAATTACTTACCCTGGCTCCACATTCGCACCTACAGGGTTTGAACTACTACGTACTGTATCCCACACCCCTCCCACAGACAGAGGAAAAGGCATTAAAGTCATACTGACACAGCACAGCGTCTCAGAGCTGACCTCAGCCATCTTCACAGATGGCTCAAAATCTGAGGCAGGTGTAGGAAGTGCCCTAGTCCATCTCACTAACTCTGAACAGATATATCACTGGAAGGGACACCTCGCGCAACATAACAGCGTCTTCCAGGCAGATGCTTTAGCCTTGGAGCAAGCAGTCCACTATGCCATTACACAGAATCTCCGAAATATACAAATAATCTCAGACAGCCAATCTGTGCTACAAGTGATCTGTAACCCATCACATTTTTCACAGCCAGTAAGGTCCATACAACGATTACTTCGGAAAAGCACGCATCTGAATATCACGCTCCATTGGACCAAGGCACATGCAGGATATGCGGGGAATGAGCTCGGTGATTCTCTTGGCAAAGGAGCGGCTTCTAATATAGAGGCTACACAATGCTACTTTCCGGCACCAAGATCCTATCTTAAGCGCCGTATTCTGGTTTCTGAACACTTCCCTACAAAAATGGCAAATGGAATGGGACAATAGCGACAAAGGGCGTCGCACGTACGATTTTCTCACAAAAGTCTGCATAAATAGACTTAGCTGTGCCGCTCTGCTTACTAGATATATCAGTGGACATGGCCCATTCCCTGGGTATTTCTTCACCCGAGTCATCACGGACTCGAGCCTTTGCATTTGCAGAGCGCAAGGAAATCCTGATCACTATGTCGCCGAATGTCCACTAACTGAAAAATTCCATATCAGAATGCCTTCCACCAATATCAACCATTCAGACGGTTTATACTGAGAACTTCAGCCCTACGATAGAAAATCTACAACATCATAAACCTGCTAATGTCAGCAGGACTGGATATTGTGGCCACGAACTAACTAAGATCTATGTCAGTTTTCTTCCTGAAACGTGCTTTACTCCTGAAGCGTGCTTTTTATGTTTTACTCCACTAGCAGCAGTGCCAACGCGTGCCACTAGTGCCAGAATTGCAGCAGTAAAAAATAATTAATTAAGTAATCGAGCAGTGAAATAAATAATATTCAAGCTTACATGAATTTATGTATTCAATGTAACTACGATATATACGTACTTTATGTATCCAAGAATTATTGTGTATATATATAGCGTCAACAACATCAGTCAAGTACCCAAAAATAATGTATATAAGTTAATGTAATCAATTAATCAAATGTTTTTATTGTAATCAAGTATTTAAGCATATAACTAGTATTTAAATGCATAAACGGTATTCATAACATAATTATGTATCTGTTATGTTTTTATTGCAATCAAGTATTCAGGTACATAACTAGTATTTAAATGTATAAACGGCATTCATAGCATAATTATGTATCTACTATAAAAACGCATGTATGTACTCAAATAACGAATGTAAATAGGTCTAATGTATGTCTTACCGTAATCAAGCTGTCAAATACATATCTAATGTATTCATGTAACTCTCTCAGGTATCCAATGTATTAATGTATTTTATTGATGAATCATCTTTCATGCATTTAAGAAGTATTACTATTATTACTATTGTTATTATTATTATTGTTATCAAGCTGTCAAGTACATATCTAATGTATTACTATTGTTATCAAGCTGTCAAGTATATATCTAATGTATTCATGTAACTTTACTAGGTATCCAATGTGTTAATGTATTATATTGATGGATCATATTTCATGCACTTAAGAAGTATTACTATTATTACCATTGTTATTTTTATTAGTATCATTATGACTATTATTAATATTAGTATTAGCATTTGATGTTTTTTAATTATTTATTTTATATATATGTATTATTTTGTATGTATATGTATTATTATTAGTTTATGTCGATGTATCTAAGAATTATATCAACGTGCACCCAAGAGCTTCACCAACGCATTCTACAGCTAATATATTTTAACAGCTTATATATTCGCGCAGCTAATGTATTCATGAAACATCATCCAGGTCCGTGTGCGTTCATGCAACTTCACAGAGAAGCAAATGCTTTCCCGAGGCAAGCCTCCTGGGACTCGATAGCTACCGCTTCAAGATAGTGGAGGGCGTGGGACATATACCTGCTTACCTTTGTTAGACATCAGGTGTCCCCGTCCTCCGCTCACCTGTCACCTGTACTCAGTGGCTCCAAAACTCCCACCCTGCTGCACCGAGCAACAGGAACCTGAATGAGCTGACCACGGATATTGCTGGTGTCAAATTTGTTCAAATAAACTTGCAAACAGCACGAGCAGCAAGAGCTCAACTCATACAATTCGTAATGGAGAAGGAAATCGACTTCATACTCATTCAGGATCCTTATCAATATGGCAATAGAGTCACCAACTTCCCACTTTCATGGCCAGTAGTCAAGGCTCCTGACGAACCCAGAGTCGCCACCATTTGCTGCCGGCAAAAATGATCTCCCAATATAATCAAGAGACATAATTTCTATAGCAGTTGAAACAATAGGACAGAACTTAATAATTACTAACGTTTATATTCCCCCTACAGCAGATGTGCAACCCTCACTTAATCAGCAACAAGAAATCCTGAAAGCATATCCAAAAGCACAACATCTACCAGCGGTGAATTTCAACGCCCATTTGGAACTGTGGGGTTACTCAGATACTAACGCTCGAGGAGGACAGGTAGAGGACTTCATTGCCTGTAATGATCTCTTCCTGCATGATGTCCCAGGCAGTCAACCCACATATGAAACAATTCACGGACTGGGTTGGCCAGATTTAACTTTAACAACAACAGCCTTTGCATCAAAATTGCATTCCTGGATGGTCGATGATACTCCCTCTAACTCAGACCATAAATACATTATGTACAGCTTAGGACACCATAACAAAAATACTCAATCAAAAGGTACAAACTCAAGCGAAGGACGCTGAAGCTCTTCAGCCAAAAGACAAGCAGCCTTCTCACACGTGCAGAACAAAGTTTAGAAGACTGTTACAATACAGATGACGTTGATAGCTTTACTAGTACCCTAATTAAAGAGCTTCAGGCCATTTGTTACTCGACCATCCAGATCAAATCTCCAAAAGTACACTATATTGCCAACTGGTGGACTAAACGCCTCAGGACACAAAGGAGTAAGACCCGAGTTCTTCGCAGAAAGATGAAGTCGGAGCATAATCCAGAACGCCGAGAAGAACTAAGTATTATCTATAAAAAAGCACAAGCCCAGTAAAAGGCTATTCTACAAGCCAAGCTGTACAGCTGGAGGGCGTTTTGCACAAATAATAAAAATCCCTATGGGATATTGCACAAAGTTGCAACAAATAAGGTCTTTGCCCTTCCAATTCACAAGGTCTATGTAGACGGCACCAATAATGCGCAACCGACAGAGGAGCATAGGAGCACTATTGCGGCAACACTCACCAAGATTCTTGATGCAGTCTTTCAGGACGACAATACTCTGGACGCTTCCAATTTAGAACATCCAGCTTATCTTCTACACTCCACGCAGAAGATGACGCGTCATTCACGCAGCCTGAAGTCTGCGCTGTTTTGCGAAATATACCATAGAACAAAGCCCCAGAGCCCGACTCATTGGACTACAACATTGTCAAGGTGATGCATCAGGCAAAACCAACATTTCTTAAAATTTTTACAATAGGTTGCTGCAACTGCGTTATTTTACCCAAACCCTTTAAGACACGGCAAGTTATTCTCTTCCAAAAGAAAGGAAAGGACCTCAACGATCCGGGCTCTTTCCGGCCCATCTGTCTCCTGCCCTACATAGGGAAAATTTATGAGAAACTTTTAAGTCGGAGAATAAAGCACTACTTGGAGATTAAGGGTAAGATCACAGACTCTCAGTATGGTTTTCGAGAGCAGCGCTCAACTATCCAAGCTCTTAGCGCCCTACAAAAGGAAATCTATGATGCGTGTGACTCTAACAACCATGTAGCCGTACTCAGTCTGGATCTGAAAAGTGACTTTGATTCCCTGTGCTGGCCAGCAATCTTGGAGGCACTTCACGAAGCTCAGATCCCTGATAATCTGCTGCAGGTGTGCAAAAGTTATCTTTCTGACCGCACTTTTGTAGCAGTGCATGACGGAGGAGTTGTTGATAGAAAGCAGACCAGGCGCTGCCCTCATGTTTCATATGCAGGTCCTGACCTATGAAATGCAACTTTTAATTCTATTCTCAAAGAACTGTGGCCAAACCACACAAAGGTGATTGCTTTTGCTGATGACGCGACATTCATCATCAGAGGCAAATCGAGAAACCAGCTAGAAAGTAACAGTAATGAGACCATAGCGCAATTTGTACGGCTCTGTGAAGGCAAGGAACTCACCATCTCGAGGCAAAAGTCAAAGTATATGATCGTACACAAACCAGGTCAAACTCTTGTAAGAAATCCAATTTTGAAACTAAAGGGCCGTCAAACGAACTCGCTAAGTTCGTTTGACGGCCTATTGAACTAACAATCAAACGAACTCGGGAACTAAAACTGTTGGGGCGTATAATTGATGAAAAGCTCTCCTGGCTGCCTCCCCTCAGAGCAGTCCGCATGAGGAGACACGCAATTGCAAATACTTTAAGGGGCTTTCAAGGCTCAGACTGGGGCCTTAGACCTCATATCTTAAAAATCCTCTATCAGTCCGTAGTGGAAAAATTGGTCCTCTATGGAGCGGCAATCTGGGCAACTCCAATGAACGAAAGAAAAAGGAAATTGCTTAGTAGTATGCAACGCCCCTTTGCTCTGGCTACTACAAAAAGATACCGTACAACAGCGACAGCGGCCACCACAGTACTGGCGGGAGTTTTGCCACTACATATTAGAGTAGCACAAGAAGCAGCAGTAACGACTGTAGTGCAATTACATCTCTGCACCATTTTTGGACCTCTATGTTATGATCCAGAGGAGTATGAAACAAAACGTCTCATAAATGCAACTCATCCTTCGCACCATGGAAAAGGGGTAGAGCACACACCACCTCTCAGCACAGTCCTAATGAAGAACGAAGGCCACTAAATGTTATCTCTCTGTCTAAGTAAGGAAAAGGAGTCTCGGCCCACACATCACGGAACGATGACTCTGACATAAAGGATCAATACTATGTATACACGGATGGTTCAAAAATTGATGGACAAGTAGGCTGTGGCCTCATAGTAACTAAGAACAAGGAAACGCTGATAACATGGGAAGGTCATATGGGATAGAATAGTTCAGTTTTCCAGGCTGAAGCAACTGCGATTGGCAAAGCTATCGATTTAACAAGCCCCCAGTAGGATTCACCATCAATATTCTTACAGACAGCCTGTCAGTCATATATATTCCTTACGAAATCCCAGACATCCTTCTCCTATCATAGCGGAGTTTGAGGACATGCTGAAGGAGCGTTCCCTGTCAACGAATACCCTCATATCTTGGACAAAGGCGCATGCCGACATTAAGGGTAATGAGGAAGCTGACAGGCTAGTAAAAGAAGCAGCTCAAAATATCGATGCTCAAAGCGTTATTACCAAACTCCCGTGGTCTCACCTTGAAAAGGTGACAAGGATAACAGCTCAGCACTAGTGGCAATGGGAATGGGACACTAGAACAAAGCAGAAAGACGTATGAATACTACCATAAAGTTTCGTACCATAAAGTTGTGCCTGTGGAGCTATGGGTATGCCAGAACATTACTTGACCCAATGTCCTCTAACCGCACAAGTGGCATGTGCAGCTTCTGGAACAAGGATTTTCTCATAACCGTTATTTGATCAAACAGCCAGAATTTCGCAGCAAGATATGCTAGATAATGCAGAAACTGGAGGAATTGGGAACAGATTTGTGCAGTGTGGAATAGATCCCAGTCAATCTCTCCTCTGCAGATTTAGTTGAGATCAGCATAGCCTAAGTACTGTATATATTATGAAACATGTATGTATTATCGCCAATAAAAATTATTATGAACTATGTAAGTATGTATTATGTAACAGGCTCAATGTATTATGAAATATGTAAGCATGTATTAGGAAAGATCTATGTATTATGAACTACTTGTATATAAGCACGCACTATGAACTATGTCTGTCATTAACTATGTAACTATGTAAGAATAAATTATGAACTATGTAAGCATATATTATGAACTATGTAAGCATGTGTATATGATACAGGATCAATGTTTGCCCTTATAGGGCCCATGAGGTATTGCCCTGGATAGTTGCGGAGCCTGGACTAGACCCGAATAGTCTAAGTAAGCCGCACGGATGTTCAGACTCTGCTCTCAACTGTAAACTGTACTCAATAGCTTTTTAGGTTCCCACAGAAAGAAATCAATGCTATATTTCTAGTCTTGCTTTCCTAAGTGACTATGGTTCTTGTCGATGTTCTCTACCTCTCTACAAGGTTTGTACATATAATTCTGAGACGCTCTGTTTACGTAAGCAGTATTAGTTTTGCATAGATTAAAAAACATTGGTTATGTGTCTCTCAGAAATAGTGCTTGATATTGCTTTGGAGTAAACAATACGCACAAAGGAAAGTTAATTCAAAAATAGATGCTGTAATACTATGCATGTATGAAAGCATGATAATGCACTTAATAGTCTTAATTGTTTAAATGTATGCATGATAACAAAAGTCAAGAATCTATAACTCGGAAATAAATAATAATAGACATTTAAATAATTATTCTCAACTAACATATTTATTTACAGAATATGTATCGTATATTTATCCCAAGTACCTATTATACTTTTTACAGAATGTATGTTACATTTATTACAGATTACTATTGCATTTATTTTCAAAATATTTAATGAAATATCCTGCATGAAGCTCACATTTAATGCATAAAACTCACATTCTTTCATGAGGAAAGCCATTAATAGTTAAAAATTTCAATCAAGTACCATCGAATATTGCATAAAGTCCAGGATCGTTTCTAAATTTCTGGACTATTAACCAACTATTTAATTTCATGACTACGGAACTATGACATGGCTCTTCATGAAATCATTTCTCATTTGCGCAGTAGTTGCGACTTCCCTGCGAATTAAACGTGCAAGGAAAGAAAATTATAATATAGGTTTCTATGGTCAATCAATATGCTCGCAGATATAAGGTTATTTTCTCACTTTCTTATGAAGGTGCATTGTTTAATAGCAATCCAGTGGCGTCCTATTGATATAATAATCGGTTCAGGTTGTTTCCGCTCCGATGGGATGGGATTTAGTTCCTAGTTGTGTATGGACATTTGAGATTGTAGTGTGAGTAAAGCAGTTTGGTGTCCTCGAGATTCCCCTTGAGAGTTAGATGGAAGGAAAAGATTGATACAAGACCTCTGGATTCTTTCCCACGAGAAAGTCACAACGGAAATTGGTATAGAACATGGAATTTTTATTGGGACCACTATTGCTCGAGGTCTATGTTCAACAATAGATGATCTCATGAATAACCCATGAATAATGAATGGGTCAAGGGAACCCATCCATTATTCATGGGCTATTCTTATTTTAAAGGCGAAGATATTCAATAAGAAATATAATCAAACAATTTTCCACTTTATTACAATTTGATGGTTAGCGTTAGTTTTACCAAACAGTGACCATTATTTGTAAAAAATATAAATAAGCAAATGGTAGCAATATAGAAGGTGTAAAACAACGATTTTGCTTTTCGTGAGCTTAAATAGGCTGATAGCTCTAGCGTGCTTTGCTATAATCAAATAAACCAAATCAAATCTATTTTAAACTTTTAAAATTTAGTTTTGAAATTTTTGGGATATTTTAGTTTTATGTTTCTAAATTTCTGGACCATTAACCAACTATTAAATTTTATGACTACGGAACTATGACATGGCTCTTCATGTAATCATAACAGAAATGTAATATATATTTTACATATCCATAAAATTCTAAAAACGTTCTCAAATTATGTATTTCATTTGTGATGGAATTTCAGTTAATGTGACAACGCGTATCTTAGCATAGTGACAGCAACAGCTTTATCAATTGGTACAGGCATTTGAATATATGACTGCGATGATTTCGAATTTGATGTCTAATCATAATTTTATATACTTTCATTAAACATTGATCCTTTTACATTTGCATGAGTGAATATCCCCTGAACAACTTATAATGTACAGGTGTCCGTCCAAACTCTGTATAGCCAGCTATCATACTTGAGAAACAAAAAAATGCCAGAAGAACCTATACGATCCAAAGAATTAGAGACAAATTTGAAAGGGTAAACAATTTGAGAAGACCTCCGCCCTAAGGACGAACCAAGCGGAGTAATGCCAACTCGAGAGGCTGGATATGGAATGTCCAATCCGCTGGACTGGGCGTGGGGTTCCGGTTTTATGGCCGCCACGATAGTCAGATCTGACATTTTTGGATTTTTTTCCTATGGAAGAACCTGAAATAATCGGTCTATTGAGACGTAGTTACCAAAGAAAGTGAGTTAGTTGTTCTTATTCAAGCTGCGTGTACTTTTAGTGGATATCACGCTGGAGCAACGTGTACAGTCAGCCGTATCACGGCGCACGCATGCATGCCTCGATATGTGCGAAGGGCATTTTGAACGTCTTTCTCTGCAAACATAGCCAAATGCGTATGATCATGTTTCAATAAAGTTGTTGGGTTTTAATCTATTTGTCTTAGTTATTCTAAGCCTTTCCTTTACATTCTAATTTCCCATCTACGTTTCCCTGCCAGAACGAATTTTTAGTATTTCAATTTATGCACATAAGGTCGAAAGGAGTATTTAACTTGAAGCCTGTGTTACTTCTGTACAAAAGCGTGTTCTGACTTTCGGCCACGCTTTGCTATTTGTTTAAGCTCGCTATACAACGGCCGGATTTAATACGTGCCATCCATGTTTCTTAATTAATGGCCAACTCCGCGAGTTCGATTCCGTGCAGCTTCGGCTTGTTAATTTTATTTAGCATTAAATTAGTTCATATTTTCTATTTTGATGTCTATGAGGTATTTCTCTCGCCCTCTTAGCATGCCTTCGTGATGTAGAGGCCAGCACACTCGGCACGTATTCGAGAGATCCGTGGTTTGAGTCCCGGCGATGGCATTGCTTTTTTTTCATATCTCCTGCTTTAAAAAAAAAATACCTAATTCTCTACACGTTAACGCTCAAGAGGGGCCATCTGTAAATATATTTTGAGTTGAAATGAAAGGGTAATTTATTCCTTCTCCGGAGTTGTTACTTACGAGAACTCAGTAATAGTCGCTAACTAGTTCTTGAGTATTCTAGCTTTCAAGGAACTCACTTTATTTTAGATAGGATATTACAAAGTTTATTTTTTGCAGCGTATATGACGTTATACTTTTCTTTTGCATTTGTCTAGAAGACTATGTGTAGCATTTCTAGACCTTTGGGCATTTTTTCGCTGTGGAGCGTTCGAGTGGTCTTGATGGGACACTCTGTACTTAACGATCTAGTTTGAGAAATGGGTCAAATAAGATCGAACTAGTACAAATTTTTTCACCTACATCTTTTAAAAATAGATTAAATCTAAGTGTTTATACGTCATTAGTTAGAAACGCTTTAACTGAAAAAAAGTGAATGTCTCCAAATAAAAGAGAATCCATTCTTATGCGCTTAATATTCTTCAAAATATCTCTTATTAAAAACCTTGGGCCTTGCATAAAAATATTCTGGCTAACGTATATTAAGTTACCGACTTTGGATTTCTAAAAGGTATAATTTTAACTTAGAAAAGTATTGATTTAGGGAAATAAATTTGCTTTGCATGACGTTTCAATTTCATTCGATTTAGTGCGTTTATGACCTTTTTTGAGCGGTACGGGGTAGAAAGTATTGAAGTCATATCATTCTTGCTCATTGTTTTTTCCGTAACATACAAGCGCAAATTCGTAAACGTCCAGGGTTTCAAATTATTGATTTTTCTTCCGTTTATTTCATTAAAACGCTTTGAAAGGGATGAAGGATAGTTTAATAATTGAAGTGTCAACCGTAAACAGCCCGAACAGGAATTTAAACTATATTTTGTCTAAAAGTTTTGTCTTGAAATTTAAAAAAAAATATTTGATTCCATTTTAAAACAGGCATCATGTTTCTATGAGTCATTGTTCAAAAAGATATTTGGTTATGGAATCATTTTGAAATGTCCTGTGTTACACATATGCAGAGTGTCCCATAAATGTTGCGCCAAAGTTCTGGGGGAGGTAAGAGACATCATGAAGATTAAGAACTGCATAGGAACTCGTGCTTGGAAATGTCAGAGGTAAGCGGTAGCAGAGGTAGAAAATGGGAAAGGAAAGAAGACAGTGATTAATTTAAAATATTTATTGGTCATGAATACAAATGGTGTACGACAACTTGAATGTCACAACAGATGCTCGAAGTTTGGCCCATCAGAAGCCAAACATGCCTGATACCGACGGACCTTGATTGTCGGACATGTTCAAACACACCAGAAGTTTCTTTGATTATAGCAGCTCCGCAGCCAAGTCTTGACATGAGATCCATTTTGGACACAACAGGATCGTGATATACGACACTTTTGATGGCTCCCCACAAAAAGAAAACAAGGCTCGAAAAATCCGGTGAGGGCGGGGGCCAGGAAACCGGTCCACCGTTCCCAGTCCATCGATGGAAAATGATCTGTTCAAATAGTTACGAACATCCAGTCCAAAGTGAGCAGGCGCCCCATCATTTTGGAACACATGTTGCGCCTCACATTTGATGGAACATTGTCAAGCAAGCCGGGAAGCCGGGATGCTTCAGAAAGATCAGATAGTTCGCGACCTTCAACCTGGATAGTAAAAGGTACGGCCAGACTAAGCTGTCGCCGATCAAACCCGTCCACTCATTACATATTAACTTTGAAGCATTGTTGTGCCGCTTGGTCAAAGAAAGTCTATGTAAAGAAGGAAAGGTTTCATAGATGTAATGTAAACCAGTTTGCTATTACGCCGTTGCAAAGCGGAAGGAATAATAACATAATACATTTGCAAAAATAATTAAATATCTTTCTCTTTGATAAAGACAACGAGCACAGATGCATAGAAGATAAAAATATTTTATTTCGAGCAATGGTAATACATTTTTCTTAAATCACTGAGTTTATTTATTAAGTTCCAAAGGCAAATAAATATACTGCGTTTTGCCGAGTGGATGTTTCCGAGTGGAGCCATCTGAAATAATTGGTCTATTAAGCCAACACACTTCTTTTACATCGTCGAGTTTTCTGATTAAATTTCTGAACATCTTATGCTTTGAAAGAGCGGCGGCACACAAAACCTTTACACCTCTGAGATTTTAATCAAAGTTTCATGAAATTAGTGTAAAATATATGCATATAAAGATGTGGATCCCAAGGGATGGTTTTGGAGAAATCTTGTGTAGACAGTGCGCTTCCTTTCGTTTTGAAGGTCAAGTTTAACCGTATTTCCTCAAGTATGGAATGAGACTATAGATTTATATGAAAGACAAACACACGGTCATTCTTTTTTATTTATATAGAAGGTAACAGCAGTTATTTCCGATTTCTATACATGATACAGCTGCTTAAATAAGTTTCTTTTAATTTTTACTGTAATTTATAAAAATTGGTTTATTTTTGATCAATGAAATTTTTATTGAATAATTTTCATATTACGCTGATGATCACACAAAAGCTGAAATTCTCCAGAATATATATTTTTCTACTATCTTTTGTTAATAATTTCGACTATCTTTTGTGAATAAAAAATATTTTTCTACTATCTTTTGTTAATATAATTTAAATAATAATTGTTAAATCTTTACCCCCCCCAAAAAAAATGAATCATACATCATCCATTGTATATTTTAAGATAGTAATCTACTTTTCATTCCATCATTTCTTTTGGAATTCACTAACAGTTTTGAGGCTGTGAATGGACATTTATTACTTTCAGTATCCATATCGTAAATCAGTAAAAGGCAAAAATGAATGTGACTTAAAAAAGGAATGCATTTTATGATCTATAGCAGCAATTCTGTGAAGCGTGAGTAGATCGTATTATCCAAAGGAAGTAGAAAACTACCAATTATACCGAACATAAGAGACCCACCATTTCAAAACGCACGGGACATATGTCTGCACGTTATTCATTCTTAACCATTCCAGCATTTGACATTTATCTAAGCTGAAGAGTCATCAGAATTCAATCCGTTCTATTTCCGCAAGAACTATTGCGCTGTCTTCCGCAGTTTCTGGCAGGTCAACCCCAACTATCTGACGTCTGATCGTATGGCGAAATAATTAGAAGCAGGTGTCAGCTATTGTTGGGGAGCTAGAATTTTGTCATTAAATTTAGATCGCGTTCCTGTGCGGGTGGAACGTCATCTGGGTTTGGTGATTAGAATGTTTTTCTTTTCGTGAACTTTTTTGTTTGTTACGTTCTCTGTTAGATTACTTCTTTTCGGTATTTGTAATAGATTTGGTACTTTTTGCATTAAAAAAATCTACTTTCGCTTTCATCGAGACACTGCAGAACAAAAACTAGAAGAAAGAATATAGCAACAACGAAAAAATGGCTGGTGAAGTAAAGAAATGTTTCTAAATTATGTTATGATTTTAATAAACTTCAGATTTAAATATGAAACTTTTCGCGGTGTTGATATGACTGAAAGGCGTTCATTGTGAAGAAATATTATAATACTAATTACACGGATTTTATTTCTTATGCATATCTTCCAACCAAGCTTCGCAATGTTATCAGCTATTGTCAATTCCATTTTATCACCAAGCTTACTGTTTTGCATCATAAACATCAAAAATGTTTTTACTTACTTGTACGAAGTAAAGGAAGTACTGTAATCGCGATAATTTCCGGGTATCATATTTCAATGGAAATGTCTATTTTAATCTTTATCGAATCCGATTGGACGATTTTTTTTGGGTGACTTTTATACGCACGAAAAAAAGTAAAGTACTCTAATTTCCGAAACGGAAAGAAAATATATAGTATGAAAAAAAAGGATATTGGAATATAAACAAATTATACAGAGTTAGGTAGATAATTATATCATTATTAAATGCAACAAAATTATTACATTTCATAATTATGGGCTAAACCTTTGAAATATTCTGTTACATTATCATTTCTAAAATTAAGACAAAATTCTTTTATCAGCTGGGCTATACCTTTTCTATTTTAAAGGCGGATAATTCCCAGCCACAAGTTGTTCATGACATAGATCTCTTCCTCTTTGAACTTTTCAGATTCAATGAATTTCCATATCGTTGGATGATGCATTCCATGTTCCAGCTTTAGTCTTCTGTGGTTGAAGGTTGTTCTTTGAAGGTTGTTCGTTGGATTTTGTCCATTTAAAGTCTTCTGACATAGGTTCCATATTTGTTTCATCTGGCTGATATTTTGGTCGGAGTCGTTTTTGAGATACTGCAATTTTGAACAATTTTTCGACTATCGTCTTTTAAGCGTTAATGACCTAATGTTTTTACTGTAGCACAATTATATACATACAATACAACAAAATATCACACCGAGAAAGCCCTTCGAAATAAATTCTTTTCCGGGAAAAAAGTCATTAAATCTAGTTAATATTTTCGTAACTGCAGTAGATGTGTTTAATTGCAAAAGGTTTTTTCTTTGAAAACTTAAGGCAACCAGAGGTATACAATAGGTATGCAAAATTATTAAATTAAATAAACTTAATAATGTAGTATGGCAAGATATAATATAGGCATATAATGAAAAATATCTCTGAAATATACAATACGTAAACAGAATTATTAAACTAAATCAACTTAATATAATATGGTAAGATATAATACAGCCATGCAAAGGAAAACATGTATTGACGGCCAAACGTCTCGACGGCAAAACGGAGACGGCGAATAGTCCCATTTCCTTGTAGATGGCTTGATGTTTCATGGAATGATAAAATTATAATTTCGAATATCGAATGTTGTAACACTTTCTTATATAAAATATCTAAATATTATAAATTATGTGCTATTTGACTTTCCATTAGAGGCATATTAGAGTGTAAAGAAATTTACATTTAACTCTTTAATTATAGATCTTAAACTGTCATATGATTTGAATCCAGTTCTGTTTGTCAATTTTGGTTCCTTAAATGTTCATAGGAATTAATTGTTCACAGATATAGATAAGTAGACATACAGAACTTGCTTTTAGGAACACTGTTATGAACAATAAGAATGCAAATGCTGAAAACATTTTCATAGATTACATGTTTCTACAGATTACGGGAATGTATTTTTATAAAGATATTAAGAAATCTGCAATGCTTTCATTGGGATACGAACTCCCGATTTCTCGATTATGAGTGGGAAAAGCCAAGAAGGCCACCGGAGAGGAGGGAGAAAATTTCTTATATACTCCACCTATTGAAGGTTGCCATGTATAATGTCAGTAGGTTATATCAGTACAGGAAATGCGAAAACTGTGCAAGGAAAATTGAAAAATATGCAGTGTCCTCGCCGGAATTCGAACTCAGGACTTCTCGGTTACGCGTCGGACATGCTTCGAATTACAGCACTAAGGTATACGGAAAGGAGGCAAAAAATGCATTAAGATGTTAGTAATTATCCATGATAAATTGTCAGAGAATAAAATACGAATAAAAATGAGTGAGAATGATAAAATTTAAAACCTAATTTCCATTTCTTTTCAAACTGTACCCATTCTTACTGGAGCACTTTTTATAATAAATTTTATTGTTTTGAAGAGCATTTTCGGATATTAAATCAGTAAAAGGAAGCCTAATTATTTATAAAAAAGCTATTATGTTGCTATTTGAATAATGAAGTAATTTAATTTCTTGAAAATTCTAACTGAACGAGAAATCTGAAAAGCATCAGATATAAGTTCGTCATTAAAAGTATCGTTATAGTCTTTTGCATCAGAAGCATTTATACGTTAATCCAGATAAGTCGTGCCTAGTTATTCTGGTATATAATTACTTTTCATACTTTAGATCTAACTGAACTAAACAGATTTAGTTTAAATACAGTTAACATTCTGTTTGCTTAAATATTTAATATTGAATGAAAATTTAGGAAATGTTGATCCAATAACGGAAATTAGCGGTAACTTTTAATTATCCTACGATAAACTATTGATTGCATTTTTTATTCAAGTGTCTTAGATCTTATGCAATAGGATAATAGGATTTGATGTTAACCAGATATGACTGATTGATTATATGATATATTCCCTAGTTTCATAACTTGAAATTTGACTCGATACATCAACGATTAAATTGATTAAATTTTCGTAACCTGTTTCATCCTGAGTTAAATTCCTAAAGCAGCATTCTGGCGGCAGGAGTGTTTAGCTAATACTACCTAAGCGCAAGATAAATTTAAACCAAAGCTTCTCTGAAAATACCTTCCGAAAAATGGTGTTTCAAAGACAGGTTCCAGGCATTTTACTTAGTTCAATAAATCATCAAATTCATGTCAAATTTAGACATTTATGCACTTTGCTAATATATAATCGTAATTTTCAAATATATAATCGTAATTTTAGTTCACAGTACTGATGAAATACCTTTTAGCAGGTTTAATCGAGTAGCATTAATAAATTGAAATAAGTCTCAAAGAAATCAATGTGCCTGGAATGAATGTATTCCTCAGTCTTATCATTAAGAGCCCCAAAGATATCGAAATAATGTCAAATGTTTCATAAACGTTAAATAAATCAGTTTTTATTAGGCGTTTTCTGAAAAGAATACATTTTTAAATAACAATGTGAAAAATAAAATAATCAATAGGGATAAAAAGAAAAGAATACTTAGAAATATTAAAGAAAAAGAAATTTCTTTCCAAATGTCAAAACAGCATCCTACTACTTTGATTCTTTGCCAACCAGAAGGAACAAAAATTTGATTTCAGAGTAGCATAAATTAGCTGTAAAGCCATGTTTACATGTGAAAGCTTTGTTTCATGTCCGGTAGGTTTTTGGTAACTTCCGCTGTTTTAAGAAAGTGTCATGCATCATTCTGTCAAAAATTTTAAAATATTAAAAAATATGCGAACTAAGTCATGTTTAACTAAACAGGAAACACGGAATGAAATGTGCGTAACATCAGATTAATGACCAAATGCCAAGAAGTATTATTTAACACAGGGAAGAAATTCGAGGACAAAACCTGTAGTCTATATTTTGATGAAAATTATCTTACATGAATTATAATTTCTGATTTAATTTGTTCTTTTTCGAATTCATTTATGCATGGGTAAAATTTTTATATCAAAGAATGCTATAGTCACGGCATGCTTACTACTTGCTTTATTTCAAATGCACATTCTGTGCACATTTCTAATCCGTAAATGCAAATGTTACAAAATTTATTAATTGGTAAAATTCTGCACTTATTAGAAAAGAAAAGACAGATGATATTGCATTTCAACTGGAGGAGCAAGGTTACGTATGCTTCATCCGATATCAATACTGAAAGCAGATTGAGAAAAATTGTCAAATATTAAAATTTCAAATTAGAAAGAAGATTTTCATCAATGATTTTCAGCTATTACAAATTTTGTATGTTTCAGTACTTTAATTTAGATAAAAATTTGATAAATAGATTATTTGTAAGTTAATTACCAAAATAAGTCGAATTTTAATTCGATATTTTATCTCAAACAAAAAAAAAGGGTAAGAAATTAAAAATTAGAAAGTTCATTTAGAATAACTATATGATAGTGGAAGATTTCATTATAGTGTATTATTTATAAGAAATAAAATTTCAAATTAGAAAGAAGATCGCCCTCTTCGCTAAATTTCAAATTATGAAGAAGATTTATAAGGTATTCCGCATTCTTCGCATGCCTTTGTAGAGTAGTGGTCAGCACGTCTCTAAGAATGGCGCCCGAACTAAAAAAGATGGTGGATGATGATTCTCCAACGCCAGGATTTGGCGACTGGGATCCCTAATCCCCAGTCGCCCTTTAAAAGGGGAAGTATATAAGATATATCTCTCGCCTTATTCTCATGGTGTAGTGGTCAGCACGCTGGGCGCGTCCGTGGTTTGATTCCGGGTGAAGGCGTTGCACATTTTTCAAGACTCCTGCTTCAAAAATACCTAATGTCTCTACAGATTTCCATCAACGGTTTCCAGGTATTATAATTTTGCTACTTTTCAATATTTTATTTTAAGTAAAAAATATGATAAATAGAGAACTTGTAAGTTAAGTACCAAAATATGCGAATTTTAATTCGATATGTAATTATATCTCAGATGAAAAGGATAAAAAAATTAAAAATTAGAATGTTTCATTTAGAACAAATATTTGACGATGAAAGATTTCGTTGCAGTTTATTATTATAGAGAATTAAAATTTCAAATTAGAAAGTTTTTCGTCAATGAGTTTAGCTATTACAACTTCTTTTAATGTTTTAGTACTTTAATTTTATATAAAGTATATGGTAAATAGAGAATTTGTAAGCTTATTAATAAAATAACTCGAATTTTAATTTGATTATAGCTCAGGCAAAAGGGTAAAAATTAAAAAATTAAAAATTAGAATGTTTCGTTTAGATTAACTACAGTGAACTCGCTTATAGCGAACACGAAGCAACCGCGGTGTTTTCTGGTTATAACCAAGTGCTTTTAAAAAACGGGTTCAAAACTTCATACATACTTCTGGGGTATACACGCTGATATATCAGGTTATTTTTTCTATGGCAGTAACACTCTGGAGAAAAAAAGCACAATCCTGGCAGTTCCAGAACACGAGGGAAGATCATCTGTATGGTCTGAACGAGGGAGACTGGCAATAAGTTCTACATACGATGGTACTATAGGTGGTTATACTATAAGTAGCTCGTGTGGTCCGAGAATGTTGGGCAATGTTCAAGGTGACAGGTAGCCCGTGTGGTACTGGCGGGGGCACTTTGACGACCAGTCAAACTTTCAGGTCAACAAAGTAGTCTGTAGTTTGTCACCTTTTGGGATGGTTTCCGGGATTCGAGCTGAGACGAACATTCTGTGTTCCAATTCAGCCTCGGCGCTTATGAGTGAGCTCAAAGAAAAGTCTATACTGTAGGACTGAGGCCTCCTGTGGTGTAGCAGAGATGAGTGGTTAAAATCTCTTTTTGAGGGATACTGTGGGCAATGTCTGGCCGTCCCGCCTAATACGGAGGATGATCATGTGTTGTCGTCCTAACTGCATTTATTTGCAAGAAAGGTTAACAAAATTTGATTGACGCTTACTTTGCTTGATTGATATACGCACCATAACGCTTTGATTGATATACTTAGAGCTGACAGGAAACAAACTACTTAGCACGCATGCAACCCCGAAACTCTCTCTATCCCTAATCTTAAAACTTCAGTTACAATATTCACTACTAATTTGCAGCGTTATGGTGAGAATATGGAATGGAAAAGTCATAATAAAGAATGAAATCATAATAGCTGATTAATTAGCAGAAGATTCCTTACAAACTGGAGAATAAATTACAACAATCTTTTGTCTCTTTCTTTATTTATTAAATTTTTCATCGATGTATAAATAGAATTACACATGTTTATATTTAAATAATTATACGAACTTCTATATTCCTTACTATAGCCTGACTCTTTGTGCTGCTTTTATTCTGATCAAGTTTGTAGCTTTGAAAATAATTATCTTTGCTACAAACTTCTTACTATAACGTGACGTTTGATGGTGTTTTTTTCTCTGATAAAGTTTGTAGCTTAGAAAAGAAATTATTAGAAATTATCTTTATCACAGATATCCTTACTATAGCTTGACGTTTGATGGTATTTTTACTCTGATAAAGCTTGTAGCTTAAAAGAATTATCAGAAATTATCTTTATCACAGATTTACTTGCTATAGTTGGACTCTTGATGGTGTTTTTATTCTGATAAAGTTTCTACCTTTAAAAAGAAATTACTATAAATTATCTTTATCACAGATCAAGTACGAATAAAAGTTAATAAAGTTTGTATTTTTAAATCCCTGAAAAAGATTATGCCCAATTTTAAGTAAATTAGTCTCATCTATAGATTTCTAGTACGCAGTTCATGTTTGTTTATAACTGAAATGAATAGGGACTCAGACTTCAAGCAACTAAAATACAGATATCTTTGCATCACTCTGTTTAAAAAAAATACACAAATTAAATGTTTGCATGAGCCGCATAAAATTGCTTCGACGACCACCAATTTCAGCTCGCTGGCTTAGAGAACTAAGGAATTTTTTTAACTCCATAATGTATAAACAATCTCAATAATTCTGCCACAGTTTATTTTGAGAGCGGATCTTCCGCTCCAAGTTCAGCATCAATCTTAGAGTTCCCAAAATTAATTAGACGGCATATGTCGATCAAGTTCATGGTATTCTAGCGTTCGTACGTAATCGGACGACTGACCATTCAATTTGGGCATCGGTCGGAGGTGGAGGGAAGGGACACTTCCCTATGGTAATGAGAAAGGCATTGCAATCAATGCTGTTTCAAGTACTAAGCCGCAGTCGAGATTGAGAATACCACAAAGGTATATTGAGCGGGCTTAACATTTGGTGATGAGAGTAACATATAACAGCATCACCACCTTATGCTTTGTTATGGAAAGTGTGTGGGTTTAGAATCCTGTTGCCTATATAAACACATTAAATTGCGTATATTAATCAATATTAACGAGCTAGACTTTAATAAATAGTTCTATGATGTACGCATATTCATATAATAGGGTAAAGCATAAAAGTATATCAGATTTTCGAATACATTTTACACAAAATTGAAGCATGTAATTTAAATATTATACGCATTACATTAATTATTTAGGGGAATATATTATTTTGAAGGGAGTGAAAATATCATTCGATGTTTGCTGATAGATAATATCTTACTTAAGTAAAAGTTTTAAGAAATTGATTTTTCTCTTTCTTTTTTCACTAGCACGCTGAAGTTATTAGCTTGAAGTAACCATTTTGTTTAATTTTTATTATTTAAAGTACAGTTACATAACTGCGACGTAAGAAATTTAAGGCAAGTTGTAATAATAAACTGCAACGAAAAATTCCATTGTCAAAGAGTTAATCTAAACGAAAACTTCTAATTTTTAATTTTTAGCTTTTTTACCCTTTTTGTCTGAGCTATAATTAAAGAAAAAATAAAAAAATTGATTTGTTTTAATAGTAAGCTCAAAATTCTTTATCTATAAAATCTATGTAAATAAAGAAGAATGTCCGTTCGTTCGGCTTTTATTGGGTTGGAGGGAAAGTTCTGTCGTATTTTAAATAGGCAGGTGATTTTTCTTGTAAATTAAAAAAAAATCTGTCTAGTGAGTCAATCGTATTTTTTTTTGTTTTTTTAGCTGCTGTATAATATAAAAGGTGCCCTTTTTTACCGTTCATCATTTACTTGTGATATTTAAAGTGAAAAACATGTCAGTAGATAAAGTGCATTTATGACACTGCATTTTATATGAGTTCCAAAAAGGAAGCAACGCATCGGTTGCATGTGAAAATTTGTGTGCGGTATTTGGAAAAGATATTGTAAATGTTCGTACTTGTCAAAGATAGTTTAGCAAATTTCGTTCCGGGAATCTGAGCCTCAAAGAAAGTGATCGATCTGGACGACCATCCAAGATCAATAATTATGTTTTGCGATCCATGTTTGAAAATAATCCACATTTAACAAGTCGAGAAATTGCAGAAGAGTTTGGCATTCATCATACAACTGTTCGAGATCACATTAAATCTCTTGGGTTTGTGTTAAAGCAAAGTATTTGGGTTCCACATGAATTAACGGAAAAGAATTTGTCTGATGGTGTAAGAATGTGTTCATCACATCTGATTAGACACAATGTGGAGCCTTTTTTGGACAAGCTGGTTACTGGAGATGAACAGTGGATTCTTTACGAGAATATTAAGAGAAAAAAATCTTACCGCAAACCAGGAACATCATCAGCAACAGTTCCAAAACCAATGTGTCCATCAACAAAAAGTACTGCTTTGCTTGTGGTGGGACAAGAAAGGTCCAGTGTACTACGACTTGCTGAAACAGGGAAAAACCATCAACGCGGATCTGTACTGCAATCAGCTGGATCATTTGAATGCAGCTATCAAAGAAAAAAGGCCAGTATTAGCGTCCAGAAAAGGAACAGTGTTCCACCACGATAACGCTCGCCCGCATACTGCAATGGTGACACAACAAAAACTGAATGCGTTAGGATGGGAAGTCCTTAGTCACCCACAGTATTCACCTGACATTGCACCATCTGATTATTACCCGTTCAAGTCGCAAAGTTATTAACAAAAACTGAATGCGTTAGGATGGGAAGTCCTTAGTCACCCACAGTATTCACCTGACATTGCACCATCTGATTATTACCCGTTCAAGTCTCTGCAAAGTTATCTAACAGGAAAAAAATTCAAGTCTTTTGAAAGTGTTTCTAAGACAGTTGCTGACTATTTAAATTCCAAGGATGAGAACTTCTACAAAACAGGATTTCACAGGTTACCTGAAAGATGGCAACAGGTTGTAACAAATAACGGAGCATATATAATTGATTAATATTAAACACACATTTTTATAAATGAATTCAAATGTTTTCTTTAAAATACGACAGAACTTTCCCTCCAACCCAATATATACCTGTAGAGACATCAGGTATTTTTTTAAAGCAGGAAAGATGAAAAATGAGCAACGCCTTTGCCGGGAATCGAACCATGAACCTTTAGGTTACGCGTCGAGTGTGCTGCCCACTACACCGCGAAGGCATGCGAAGAAGGCGGGAGAATATAAAATACCTTATATACTCCCCCTTTTAAAGAGCGACTGGGGATTAGGGGCTCCAATTGCCAAATCGTGGTGGTGGATAGTTCGGTGCAACATGTAGAGTCATTAGGTTATTTCGAAGCAGGAGAGATGAAAAATCAGCAACGCCTTCGCCGGTAATCGAACCACGGACCTCTAGTTACTCGTCGAGCGTGCTAACCACTACACCACGAAGGCATGCGAAGAATGGGACGAAATACCTTATATATTAAGCTACACATTTTGCTCCGGTTTTGATGAAATCTGGCGCTCTTGATCTTCGAAACAGCAGAAAAGACACAGTCTGCATAGGATTTCGCAAAACCTATAAGTAAAGTCCCCGCTATCTATATATTTTAAGGTAATTTAATGAACTTTTGATTAAAAACTCAGTTATTTAAAGGGTTTGTGTTACAAAATTCGGGAAAATAAAAGAAGTAGGTTGCCAGTCAGCAAAGCGCAACATATGTATCTTTCGAATTTAATAAACAAACTCGGGGATTTAGAAGAAAAGTGTTGCAGCTGCTCAGATTAAAATATTTTCAAGCAAATTACCTATTTATATTAAAATATTGTTGCATGCTCATGGGTTCGAAAAAATTGAATGCACTCAGGTCCGATGATAGGTTGATAAAATTTATTTCTATCAAAAGAAACACATCAGAGATCTGCAGCTTTCCACAGAAGTAATCGTAGAACTCTTCGGAGATCGCACTCGGAGCACACGCTGAGCTGACAGTTGACAACAACAACTGAGAGCAGATGCTCTGTTCGGCCTTGTATAGTTTTCACGTGGTCATATTATTTCTAGTACTTCGTGCTTCTCGAAATTACTGGAAGGCAGTTTGAGGGTCGAATTACGGTTACAGCTAATGTAGTGACATTTAATCAATTTCAATTGCTGTTATGGTGACACAGGGACCGGACCAAAATATCGCCATTTAGGTTATTTAGAGAATATGGGACTAAACTGAAATTGAAAATTTCAGCTGGCAATGAATACATAGAACATAATTAACAGAAAATATTAGGAAAAGATTTATGAAAAGAACAGTCTTCAAAATTATTTTAAATACAGTTTTTGTAGAACTAATGTAGAAGCTATGAAACTGATACCGTAGTTGATGCGTAATTATACCTCCCAAACGGGAAGATGGTTAGCGATTCTGACTGCCGTGCCAAAGGACCCATGTTCGAATCCAGGAGAAGGCATGGATGTATTTGTTAGAAGGGAGAAGAGGCAACGGTGGCCCACTTATTAAGTGCCTTCATAATAAAGTAACCACAGCTTTCAGTCTTAGTATTGTCAACATCTGTAGACGTCTTGGGTCCGCCATGGGGGAAAATATTGAATTACATATCAGAATGGAATTACTACAATTACCGGATTTGTTTGGAGATTAGAGATACATAATCTTTACATTTGAGTCTAAAGAAGCACAATAGTGTTTGGAATGTTTATGTGCCATAAAAATGAAGCCATTCGAGATTTTAGGTAAGGAATATCGATTTACATTATTTAAAAGAAGGTTTAGTTACAATAATAGCGAAATTTGTAAAGTTTGCTTTTGTTCTGATGTACTTAGAAGTGCCTTATACTGGTAAGTTAGAAATCTTCGTGGAAGCTGTTTATAAATGAATTCGATTTGGAATGTTAAAAAACTATTATTTAATCACGTTCGAAGTGACATAGATTAAACGAAGGCATAGATGTTTCTACCCTTCTAATATTCATAGAAGCACTGAGGGAATACCTATTTTAGTACCTTTTCGAATTTACTACTTTTATTACAAGGATGTCCTTTCATGCGTCATTTCCGTAGATAAGGCATTAATTCCTTCTAACTCCCAAATTCAGTTACTACGAGTTACTGGATGTGACGTAATTTTTTCTGAAAAAAAGTTGAACAGAGGAGCATTACTTTGTTGCAAATTATTCCGATATTCGTTATGCTAAAAGAGAAAATCTTCGGAACTCCAATGCTTCATTAATTTCGAACACAGATCATTCACTTATAGAGGCTCCTTTACACAATGGTGTATCGCTGTCAGCCTTGTTGTTTTGTTATCATTATCAACCTCTTACCATTCTTTTACTGGTTTCTCTTAACTCACTCCATCAAGACTACCATGTTACGGTAATATCATATCGATTTCAGTATTCTCGTCTTCCTCCATACATATTTCTTCATTTACATTTTCAAACATATAAACACCACAAATAATTTCAACCGATTCTCCACCATTTCACCGCAAGAAACTCTTTGCTCTAGAATACCAGCGATTTGTTTTTGTTTCAACAACGAATCAGCATTGAGCTAACTTTATTCCATGCCCTAACAATACAAATGACTGCGTCAGATATCATGCGATTTTATCAAAATATTGTATGTTTTTCTTTTGACATTTTCCAAACACTTGTCTCAGAAATGTTCAGTAAAATGATGCACGGATAATCAGTATGCAAATAATTGAAAGCTCAGAATATGTGGATATATTATGAACACTTACTTTTAGAAATCTGCAAGCGACCTTTCTAAATGTTGATGTCATTTTAATGTGCATTGAGATCGTGTTCATGTTAGTCTCACAGGCTTAAAATCTCATATGCTAGGCATAAAATTAAATACCGTAATCCAACTTCAGAGTCTTGCCTAGATTTTTGCGGATACATTTAATTTCATTGTAATCAACATAATTAACGTTTACTTTGAAATAGCCATTTTAATTAAACCTGACGTTTATATTTCTCCGTGTATGTATTATAGCTCGTTTTATAAATGGTGTCAGTGCATTAAATCCAACTGCAGATTACAGACAATCATAACGTGAAATTAAATTGACATCTCTAGTGAATTGGTACATCCGGTTTATGTTAACACTTGATTGTAACAATGATGAACGTGTGTCCTTATTCTGTTCTGAGGCCTCATTTTTAATGATTTAGTGCAAAAGTCAGTATTTCGAATTGTGAAATTATCTGTTATGCTGGCGATATATTGGTTATGGTGGAGGGAGACTCTTTTGAAAAAATGGAGGAAGTATTTAAAAAATAGAAAAAGATTTGAAAGAAAGGAGCGACAGAGAGAAAAATATTTTAATAATGAAAAAACATGTGGACGTTTTTCCTTGGAGTGGGAGAAAGACTAGACACCGACAATTGAAATTTAAGAGAAATCGTATCAAATTTGGTGAAAATGTGCAATATCTAGGACTTATAATAATTTAGAAATCAAACAACAAAAATCAGCGATATATTTTCAAATTTTCACAGGACTTGTTTCGGGTTAAAATATGCAATATCTAGGACTTGAATTAATTTAGAACTCAAACAACAAATATCAGCGATATATTTTCAAATTTTCACAGGACTAGTTTCGATGGTTTTATAGAATCATCATCCTCAGCCACAAAAGCGCAAATGGTTCGGTAAAACCATCGAAACTCTTCCTGTGAAAATTTGAAAATATAATGCTGATTTTTGTTGTCTGGCTTCTAAACGTGTTATTGTATCTTAATCTAGGACTTATTATTGATAACAAATTAAATTTTGGGGAACATTTTAAGCAAATACATAGAATAGCAGATAACATTTTAAAATCTTATAAGTATAATTTTAGTGCTGATACTTTGAATAAAAATAGTTCCACCTTGAGAAAGGTATTTAAAAATGCGGTCACCCTTAAAATATTATATGTAACCGGAGCTTCGAAATGCCGGGCAGAGGAGTTACTTAGGATTAGAATGAAATTGGACAACCTGCAGAGAGGCTGGATGCTTGCCATTACGAGAGCCTTCAGAACCGTTTCGACTGAAGTTGGCTGCATCCTTGCGAGTATTCCGATTTTATACAAATTATACTACAAAAAGTTTCTATTAGCTAATAAAATTATTATAGATACTAAAATTCGACATAAAGTACTCACGAGTAAGGCCTTTCAACAAGAGAATGAGGATATTATTCATCCAATGACATGATTTGTATTATTTTATAATCTTAATTTTCCTTCTGGTGGCGAAATAGACGTTTTTACAGGTGGATCTGGAATTGATGCGGGAGTGGGTAGCGCTGTGGTAATTTATTTTCATGGAGTGGAGAGAGACAATATGAGAATAAAACCAATGTATTCAGTTTTTCAAGCAGACCTATCCGCATTGACAGAAGCTTTGAATTGGATTAATAAAAAATTAACAGCTCGAAGTTTTATAAATATTTATACTGATGCTCTATCTGTGCTACAGGCACTCGCCCAACTAGATCATAAAAATCGACTGATTAATGAAATAAAAGACTTGTTTAAAAAGGCTGAAAGAAAACATATTGTTAAATTACACTGGGTGAAGGCGCACAGTGCAATTGTCGGAAATGAAAGGGCGGACACCCTTGCTAAAATGGCGGCACCTGGGGATGGGACCGATAATTTTGCTATCCAACATTCAACAAATAAGACCGTGGCTGAAATGGAAAACTGGATTTATACAGAATGGAATTTTTTCTCGGAGTTGTCTAATAAGAAAAAAAGAGTTAATGAAAAATGTTAAGTTAAACAAGGAGATGAGTATTATTAATAATGTTGATCTAAATCAGGCATTGAATAGTCATAGGCGTTTCCCGGCTTATTTTAATCGGTTTCATCTACAGAATAATGATAAATGCTTAGCCCGTGACAAGTTTGGAACGCCAGGCACTTCGCCGATGAATGTACGCTTACCCGGAGTACAAGAGAGAAATATAGAGAAATTTTAAGGAAGATTTTAAAAGGAACTATTCAAATTTGCAAGATTTTGCAGAGACAATAATGAAAATTATAAATACGAACAAAGACAGAATAGGAATTCGGCACTGAGACTCAGATTTTGGATTTCATTTGTTTTTTCTGGCCAGTCCCATTTTTTGATCATACGGCCAGATTTTAGGTTTGGAGGATCGGGCCTGTGCCCCTATAATGTTAATGATGATGACGTGGCCTCATTATCAGAAAACAGTAGATTAAATTTGATTTATTTCCCATAATTATAATGTGCTACTTATATTAAAGTCCAGTTTCATATGGTTCGATCAGCATCATGCACATGAGGTTTACTTTAAAGAAAGATGCATTCCTAAAGGGCATTAGAAGAAACACTGGCACATATTTACGTTACGCACGATAGAATACATATGAAACCTTGTATGGAACCAGCTTGTTAGCCCGGATTCGAACCGGAGTCGCACAACTAGTATTCAGTAATACAACGTCCGAACTCGGAAAGCATGCATCCACTGAAGGTTTGGTTTATTTGATTACGGTAAAGCCTCGAAGGCTATCTGCATAAGGGAAGGGATGCCTTCGTGGAGGACGTTATAATAGAAACTGATTAGTATACACGTTCCAGATTGCTTTATGAGAGAAAAAAATAATAAATATCACAAAACTATTGAGAATTTTAAATAGTCAGACATTTTATATATTTATTCAACCTTCTTTTATAAAAAGAGTTTTAAGAAATGGAGAGGATAATTTAAATTTCCCTATGATTATATGTTATGCATGTGTTTAAGCATTTATCGTTTTTAATACATTTCTCTCAAAAATTGTTATTGAGCATTATTACTGCTGATTATAAATCTCAAACTGAATTCAGATTACTTAGATCACATGCATAAAAAATTCTATTGATCGATGAAGAATTTATTGATTATTTAGCTTCTGATACTTATTTTTTAAAAGACTATCAAACATTTTTTGAAAGGAAAAAGGAAAAACTAAACCCTACCGAAATTTAAGCGTGTGAAGCGAGGAAGTTGATGAGCTTTTGACGATGGCGAAGAGTTAAAAAGTTGAAGGGGAAAAAATAGGACGCTGACTATGATTAAGTGCTTGCGTATCGACGGCTACACGCTGTTTGACAGCCATCACAATTATTTTCTTCGAAGCATCCTAAAACGCACGTAAAAAGTTTAAAGCTTCGGATAACGTAATCCTTCCTGTCATTTGCCTTGCATACTTATCTGAGTTTTTTCAAATATTTAAGCATTCAGAAAATGGCAACGATTGCATCAGCTCCAATTTTAGCGTTGGTTGGATTACTTAATTTCTGTTTTCATAAAACTTTATTAACATACCATAATTTCATATATGGCTTCGAAGCTACCAATCTTTTGTTTAGGAAAATATTAATTTGAAAGTCCTACACGTACCTGTTTTCTGAAAAAGTTAGTTATAATTTCTACAGGATAGTTCTTATATATCTAAAGCCTAAAAACAGCACAGCGGTAAAACCGTATACTGCTAGTAGTTCGATCTGTGTTCGAATCTCTGGAGACGGGCTTGCTCTATGGGGCTTTTCTGATATTGTCCATTTGTAACATAAATACAAGTAAGATATTTAGCCAGTTTTCCTAGCTTAGTAGAAATGCGCAAAGCCGCTCTTTTGAGGGATCGGATCAGAACCATTAACCCAATGAATTGAGTTGGTTATATTTTTATAACTTACTACACACTAACAACATTCTTGATGGAAACGGTCCGAAACGATGGATGAACCAAGATTGGATAGCCATGATGGAGCGTATAGCAGAAAGAATAAAAGCAGCAGTAGGATCGGAACCGATTA
Organism: Stegodyphus mimosarum; assembly: GCA_000611955.2. Classification (NCBI taxonomy): domain Eukaryota; kingdom Metazoa; phylum Arthropoda; class Arachnida; order Araneae; family Eresidae; genus Stegodyphus; species Stegodyphus mimosarum. The sequence continues at coordinate 97,239 of KK115955.1, read as the reverse complement.
ATAAGGCTGGAGTGAAGAGCAAAATGCATTAATCGAGCCGCAGGATCGGAACAATCGGCTCAGTCAAAGGCCAACTCTCTGAACTGATATCTCTCATCTGTAAGTTTGACATTCCGAAAACCTCTTTTGTAACAGAACTACCACTGAAATCCTAGAATGAAACGTTTTCAAAAAGATGGGAAATTCTAAACATTAAACTTACTTTAACATAGAAAGATAAACTTTTTTTCTCCCCTGAAATGGAAAACTGGCTTTCTTCCAACTTGCTCTTACTTTTCGTTTTCTCCAATCAAACATTAGCACGCTCAGTAAAGTACATACATTCGTGAACGAATAGCGATCACTATTCCTGGCATACTTCCAACAAAAGCTGTCGATGAAATGTAAAAGAGCTACAACTCCGTTTTACGGAATCGGAATAAATTCTCTCAGTAAAGTGAATCGGATCTTCGAATAAGTTCCATAAAAGATCATCCAAATCTATCCCTTAGGCGGATACCTTTCTCGTGCTTTTAGCTTTGTTGTAATCTAAGTAATCTAGCACACTCATCTAAGCAGTGGAAACACATCATGTAAAATGTTAAATCAAGCACAGAGCAATCTTAGACTGACATAGACATTTCGAGTGCGAACTGCAATGAACATTCTCTTTCAGAACTAAAATATTTGCAATACTGGAAAAAAAATTAATTTTGTGTAATGTGATTACAGTAGGACCTAGCTCTCCCATTCTCACCGTGATTGTTTTCTCTATGCATCGTTCTTCATTCCGGTCACTAGTGAGATTTTATATAAACAAAGTTATATATTCATATATCCATCTTTCCCTGCCCTACATTTTCTCCCCGTTAAACGTTTGCAAATTTATTTCCGATTCAATGTATCTCGCGTAGATTGTTTGGAGAAAATATTCGAATTAAAGTATATATAGGTTACTTTCTGTTTCCACTGTGAGTATGACAATACTAAAACGTTTTAACCTTCACACATGACCTTTGATTTTGCGGCAGAGTTATTACTGCCATTTCTGTAGTATGAAACAATAAAAAATGCTAATAATATGTCATAAAGAGAATTCATAAAAAAAGATTAACTCAAAAAACAATATGGAAGGTGACCTTCCTTGACTTGTAGTAGATACATATCTCAATGCGTTTTCATGCTGCCAATAACATTTACCACAGCCTGGATAATTAAGTTGTTTTCCCCCAGCTATCAGGTTTTCAGAGCATTTGCATCTCCAGAAGCAGGATATCCCAGTGCAGCTGTTTTTCTGAGGTAGTCTGCCATAAGTTCTCTATCAGGTTAAGATCAAAAGATTTTGCTGGCCATGGTATTAGCTCAGTGTCTTCACTTTCAAGGAATTCGTTCTGGATTTGGACGAGTTGGTGATGTTGATGCAATAAATAAAAAGTCAGATTTATATGCACTTGCTGGAAAGTCTAACAAAAGGTTCTAAGATCTGATCTGGTATGTCTTGTTGGCTAAAGTTCTGCTATCGAAAATGTGTAGGGGCATAATTCCTTCACCCCTCTTTCATCACTTCTGCGTTATCAAAACGGTCACGTTCCATTATGTTTGAAAGGAGATTTGTGTTCCTGACTCTCCCAGATGTTAATAGGTTTAGAATCGGTTAATAGGTTAAGCTAAACCTCAATTCTCGTTAAAGACAGCATGAGACCATTTGTATTAACCCTGCTGTTTTTTGCACCTATTCAAGCGACTGATCTTTAGTTGTGAAGAGAGTGAAATACATGCTCTTGGCTTTCTTGTATAACAAACCTTTTCATTAATCCCTCATTTACCTTCATATACGAATTCAAGTGGCAGTTGTAATTTTTAGTTTAACTTCCGAGCAGTAGAATTCTTAATAAAATGGGGAAATCGCTACTCGTTTGCGATCTTGGGCCCAACAGCGGCCAAGGAGTCAAGTCGCTGAACACTCGGCCAGGGTTCGAATCCCGGCCAACCGGCTGGTTGCATGGTCGTTTTCGTGGGTTTCCCCATTTGTCACATGTATACGAGCTAGTTTCCTTAATGAAATCCTCCAAAGGCATCTTTTCAAATAGGCAGATAGCCCTCGTGTGTTTTGCCACAATCAAATAAATCAAACTGTGTACGATTTTCACCAGACTTTCTTACAACAGTTCCAGTGTTCTAAAATTATTTCCATAACTTAGAGACTGTTTATTTTGAATTCACAAATCACACTGCTTCCATGTTTGTCTGCCCTGTTTCTAAACAGCTGAAGATTCGCCACTTCACAGATTCTTCCAAATGATACTTCGGAGTCATAATAAATTGTTTTTCCAAATGATACTTCAGAGTCATAATAAATTGTTTTGAGTACTTAAACACTGAAGATAAATATGGTGTCAGGACTTCTGTTCCTTCTAGTTGCCTTTCAGAACATAACTGGAGTCCTGAGTAGGAACATGTGACATATGACGGAGGACAGGGACACCTGATGTCTAACACAGCTAAGCAGGCATGTGTCCCGCGTCCTGTTCTATCTAGAAGTAACAACTTCCGAAACCACAGGAGGGTGCACCTGGAGTTTCTTATGATTTAAAACATAGAGATGTTGTACAGGGGCGGTTTCAGCTTTGCATAGGTGATAGAATTACATAATGTTGTGATAGCACATAAATACATATAAACATAAGCAATAATAGGAGAGAAGGAAAAGAAGGGAGTTGAGAAAGGGAAGTGAAAAGAGGAGAAATGTTTGAGAGTAATGAAAGTGAGGAAGAGTAGAGGAAAGAGGAGACGTTAAGAAAGAGCAGGTGAGCATACACTAGCAAAAGCAATAAGAGTTATGCAAATATTAATACTTAACACTAACACGATAACACACGTAAACAGCACATACTGATTTGGGAGAAATGATCTTGATATCTAATTATATGAATAATACACGTTAGAGAGGCAAATGTGAGTGCATTACATACATGCGATTTACTTACAGATTCTTATCTTATCATATGCTAATATATAGAATATGTTACTATAGAAATTCTTGCAGTACACCGATGCGGTACTTGCAGTACAGAACTTACAAATGCAAAAGACTCGAGTAGATACACGATTTTTACAGGTACGCTAATATTAATACCTACAAGTTCACAATTCCTACAAAAGTAAATACGCTATAGAATCGCAAACACGCAAGCACACATGCGCAAATACATAATATTTACAAATATGCCGACACTATTACTTACAGGTGCATGATACTTACAAAAGAAGATTTGCAATACAAACGCAAATACTTAATTACCCATATACAAAACCCAAATACACATATACATTAAAAAGCCTACGCACAAATGCTGACATATGCATATGCTTACAAAAACGCTGACACAGTTGTGTTTACAGTTACATCGAACATACTATTGTATAAAATAGGGAACAGGAGGACAATAGCTATGCATGTTCATATATAAACTGATATATAAATTCCTATGTAAATAATGCTATACCATTATAGGAATGCTGGTGATATTGATACAATTAATAGCGTTATTCTTGCAATACACCAATACAAGTGCTTGTAATACAATACTTACGGATGCACAATGCTGGAGTAAATACACGATATTTACAGATACGCTAATACTAATACTTACAGACACCCAATTCCTACAACAGCAAATACACAAAGCTGGGAACGTGCGTGTGTGAAAGATACAACAAAGATAAGAAGGGTTAAATTTACCCTTTATTTCTCACAGCGTATAGCCGCTTCCGCACTTCGGGATACAGAGACCAGCAGTTATGGTCTAAAACTTAGAAAATAAGAAATAAACTAAGCTAAATAAGAACTAAACTTACATGTTTTACAGAGAGCAGTAACGCGGAGATTGGCCTTTTAACATTACGCATGCAGTGAGCGGAATGCAAAAACTACAATACGTCTTCAAATATCAGCGAGAACTAAGTTCTGGCCATAAAGACAGACATAAGAAGAACGCGCGTGTTAAAGCAGGGAGAAGTCGCTCTCTCTGTTTTGGCTAAAAGCCATGTCTTAAATATTTGTACAGTTTGCAACCTCATTTGCATAAACAAATCTACTCGCGCTTATTCTGGCCAGAAATGGAAAATAAGGGAGGATAGTAAAGTTTTAAAATAAAATAAACGTTATTAAAACTTAAAATCCTTACAACGGTATCGCATAAATTCACTCAGATATTTATTTTGAACAAAGCGGTTGATTTACCGTCAAATGACGTTACGCTTTGATTTGCATATCAGAAAAAGTTAGATAACGTTTGATTGGATAATGCTAATTAGGCTCGTTTTTCACACATTCCCTGCACTAATGGATCACATCGACTGGATGTTTCATGGAATATCATAATTTTTGTACATGTAAAGATAAATTTGGGCATAATTGTACATCAGTGTATGTTTAAATGAAATCTTATTATTTTATTACAACTTGAATAAACTGCGATATTCCTTAACGTATAATAGGTATTGATAAATTTTTGTCGATACATTATATTCTTGGGCTACTATTCTACTATGCATATACATGGGGAATATTTAATCATAGATTCCAGCTTATTACAACATCAGATCTATCAGGATTAGTTTAATACTGTAACCATTTGCACACGGAATTGGTTAATATGACTGTTGCATTGTCATGGATGAAATAGGTAGATGATCCATTACCATTGGATGGATTATTCGCTATTTACATCATTTACAAACGAATCAAACCGTTTCATGTGGCTGGGACAGTACCGATTTCTAAGACTATGTAATACAAAACCGGGATGAAAAGGTTGTTGTTTTTGTGATTTATTTTCGCCCAATGCATTTCAGGCCTAGAAAAGTTCTTTGGCAACTGAATAATTAAAGTTATTAAAACAAATATTCGTTAGTATTTAAAAATACTTCAGGACAGTTATACATTAGTATTAATATTTGAGAACTTGTAGATAACTTCACGAATATTTAATTTGTATATACCACCGTTTTTGGAAATGATGCCAAATTAATGCACTTTTTTCATGCTATCTTCTTTAATGCAATTAAAAATTATTAATTTTAAACTCAAAAATGATCATGCACTGCTAACTATTCTTACGGGTACAATGAAAATAAAGTTATTTTTAAATTTGGAAAGAGTCTTCTATTAATATTGTTGCGTTATACGGGTTCGTGGATTTGAGAGTATCCGATGAAAACACGATGCAGAACAATAAAAAGCCCAATTTATTTACAAGAATCACTATTTACAGCACAGTTCCAAAATTACCTTTAAAATCGTCGAAAATCTACAATAAATACGCTGAAACAATCAGCAACACAGCTTCAGGCTGTAACTGTAAAGGTAGTTTCACGGCAACACTAAACTTATAATAAACACCGTGGAACAATCACCAATACACTGTCAAGCTACACTGTAAAGGTAGCTTCACGGCAAAGTACTATCTCGATCGCTTTCCGTTCACAAAACTCTCGCGTAGCTTAGCACTCACAGTAAGCTATTCTCACAACTCTCACAATGCCGGCTCTCAGAAAGGGTCAGGGGTTTATATAGCTTTTCCTTAGGTTCCACACGTTTCGAGAAATATCTCGACAGGAAGTTATTCTAGAAGCTCCCCGATTGGACCATGGGATATCGCTAATTTGGTCGCCAAATGGGCGAAGTCGCCAATCTGGCAACCCTACGATTCACTATTTTATGGCAACCCTAGTGCTATGCCGGAAAACTTACATACAGGCGCAACCGCCGAATTTTTCGCAACAATATGTTACTATTTTAAAGGAGAGGACGCTTGCTACCCAATGTATTCGATAGGTATTGCCAATACTCATCGATCATATAGCTATCACATCACCGAGAAAGTTACCAAAGATGCACTACAGGGGATAGCCGTTTTATACTCCAAAAGCTGGGAGGCTCCGTCTCATTTCGTTTGAGAACTCCTCCGGGGATGGATTAAAAAGTCTCCCATGTCTCTTCTCCTACCACTAAGGCCACTCGAAGGGACGTTCAACTCAAGAGTATTTTAAGTGTTCTCGTGCAGCACAGACACTATAAATTTAATAACCACTTTGACCACCCATAAGGTAGCCAGCAGCACTAAACACTATATCGAACATGATGGATCATTTATTAATACAAATACATATTAAAATTTCTTGAAGACTTTTAAACTGGTGCTATAGTCCGCTGAAAATAAAATTTTAGATGCGAATATTTCTTCAGATAAATTTGCATATTTATGCCTTTAATCTGTCAGTTAATATTGTTTCCAGTACTTCACAGTGTTATTTTAATAAATTTCTATATGCAAAACAGTTTTATATGGTTGTAGAATCATTAGGCTATTTAGAAACGGGAGACATGAAAAATAAGCAATGCTTTGGCCGGACTCGAACCACGGACCTCTCGAATACGCGCCGAGTGTGCTAGTCATTACACCCCGAAGGCATGCTAGGAAGGCAGGACTACTACTAAAGGACGACTAGGGATTAGGGGACCCAATCGCCAAATCCTGGTGGTGGAGAATCATCATCCGCCATCTAGCTTAGTTTGGCGCCACTGTAGAATCATTAGAATTATTTGAAGCAGGAGCCATGAAAAATAAGCAATGTCCTCGCCGGGACTTGAACCACGTACCTCTCGAATACGCGCCGAGCGCGCTGACCGTAATAGCACCAAGCCATGGTAAGAAAGCAGCAGAAATAACTTATATGTTTTAAAGAACACATGAAATGTTATCCCTATGCCATTAGATAAAAACGCTAAATGCAAAAACTGTTAATTTTTTCGACATGTCTAACATGTTGAGGGAAAGCTATTATAATCAAAGAATATTTGGAATACTTAATAGGAGAGAAAATATTTGTTGCATTAACCATTCTTGATAAATTGCTGATTTCATTAGCAATATATTTGTTTAAGTAATTTAAGTAAGAAATTTGTCTTAAAACTTTTTCTGCTTCCGTCGACATGAATGTGTAGCATGCTGTCAAGAATGCAATTATAATATTAGTATATTTCCTTTATTGCTTTCTCATAGCTTGTTAAAAGAGCTGTGAAGAGCAAGCTATTCATTGCGAATGAAATTTGAAATTTCAATTAGGAATCATATTACTCCTGCTTAATGATTTGTTTTCTAAAAGTCATGACTTTCTGCATCGCATGCTGTTCTATTCTTAAATGCAGCTTTACTTTAGCAATTAAAACGACAGCTGTGAAAGAAACGATTATTGTTTCTTTTGAATATATAGAAGAAAGGAAAAGTTTTCTAGCTTTTATTCCTAGTTTCCTCGGAAGTAATTGGCCTTTTAATTAAAACCTTTTAAGTGATTTTTCATACACATTTTTTCTGGTCATGCTCAGAAATGGTGTGCGAATAAATAATTTTAAAGAAACAAAGCCCACATATTTTACACTTGAACTTACATTACTCTCGTTAAAATAGGGCTTTCAAGATTATTTTAAGCTGCCCGATTTGTCTCCTAACCATATGAACAATAGCAGCGGGAAAAAGGTCGAGTTGCTTATTTTTTCCCCTATTATCTTTCCACCTAGCGTGTTTTTATTCATGAAGAATACGCTAGTGAAAGTTGACTTGAACTACAGCCCTAACTGATAGGCAGAAAGTAATTGTGTCGCGATGATGATACGATTTACGATATTACTAACAGCGACCCTGAAGTGCCTATTTTAACAGATTATAACAAACACGGCAAGGAAATGTGATGCCGGTACCCAGTCTTACTGTGCAATATATTTGCTTCATCCTTACCCAGTGCCTTTGTGGGGTAATTAGATGCGTGTCGGATTAGCAATAGGTAGGACCAATGTTATAATCTCGCTAAGAGAATTGTAAATTTTCGTGTCTCCTTATTCGCAATAAAGTTGATGATTCTACAAGTGATGCCAGAACTAAAATGTAGTAGACTATAATACGTCACCAGCTGGATTTGGCGATTAGGTCGCCATTTTCCCACTAGCCCTTTAAATGCGTGAGAACATAAAGTAATTTTTCGATTCTTACAGCTTGCGTTCGTGGTATAATTGGCAGCAAGTCCATTTAGTAATAAGGAGCTCCAAATTTCGAATCCCTGCCAGAACATTACACATTTTTCATATTTCTTGCTTCGACAAACCTAATGACTCTATAACTGTAATGGAAGTCGGTTACTAAGCCTAAAACCGTTGGTGTTCTGGAAATGTAAAGCATGTTTCCTTTAATTGTGGCATGATTCTGTACGAAATATCTAAATTTTATCTTCAATTTGCAGAAGTATGATCGAATGCTAGATGGAAATGGACTTTCCTTTTCAAACCTTAATTCTAAAACAAATACTCTGGATGTGGGAAAAAAACACACTTTCAGAAAAAAATAGAATTAGTGGTAATACTGTAAAATCATTTTCGGATTCTGAGTTTCTGAGTTTTTGATAAATGCAGAAAACTATTAGTTGTAAACTTTACTTTTTTATATCTTGAAATAGAACAATATTTATTTCAATCGAAATTTTACAACATTTTTCCATTTAAAGTTTAGCAGTTGCTTTTACTGAATAAGAAGATATGTTTAATGCTAATAACTTTTTTTATTATTAAAATGCTTAAAACGGTACGATATAATGGCATTGCTCTGTTCTTACATAGTCAGCTTTGTGGGTTCTTCCAGTCTTGGTGAAATGCAAAAATCCTGCCTTTTTGTTAATATACAGCTCATGAAACAGCTTATATCTGGTTTTGAAAGCGTTTCCTTTTTAATGGTCTTTCGTTTTTTAAATATTTTATGCACTAGTATTTAAAGCAATGATTCTCAACATGTTTTTTCTATGCATCGCTAGGAGATCATTCCGCTCTTGTCCCCCCCACCAAGTCGAAAAATGCATATGCCTTAATTTATATTTAGATTATTTTAATGCGTTTTATAAATTTATAATATAAATTATAGAAAATGTTGACGGACATCAAAACTTGAATAAAAGTAGTGTTTTTTATTCGTAAAATAACACTAAATACTTAACAGCTAAATAAAAGACTGACAGTATTCACCTTTCCAAAATTCGGAAATCACTCCAAGGAAGAATTCCCTCCCTGGTCGAAAATGCCTGATCTAATATACATTAGAAATCAAAGAGGAATGGTGAAACATATATATTATAAATTTCATGCACAACTTTATTAATTAATAATTATATATTTAATTACTTAGAATGGCTTATTTACTTTAATTACTTACTAATTTAATTACTCAATTAGAAATTAAAATACGTATGAATGAAGGCATCTGAAATGCAGTAAATATAATGTTAATTTGGAAACATTCTGCGCGATATCTGTAATAAATATTATTTTCAATATTGTTTCATAATTTCATTACTTTATCAAAAATATTTTTAAAACACACTTTAAACTTTATAATTAAGGGCTTATTTAAAATGCATCTAGTGATTAAATGTCAAAGATTCTAGAAGATATTTGGTAGTAAACGTACACGAGCAGTTTAAGTATCAGCTACAATTTTAAGGCACTAATAATGGATTTTTGAATGATGATAGTAGTATGAAAAGTATACTTTTGGCATTTAAATCACTAATTTTGTTATGCTGATAAGTAAATAAACTTCGTATTTTGATGTATAAATTTTTATTTTCAATGGCCAGGCAAAAAATTACGAACAACTAAAATCTTATAAACATAGGTTACAAATAATACAATTAAGAACAAAACACCGAAGTCATTGCCTAAAGAGAGTTTTTGTTTCGCAGTCTCGATGGGTGGCAAGGTAATCATGTCCTGTAGATAGACGGAAAGAAGCAACTGCATTGCATCTTGGACTATCGGGAATAAGAGGAGGTTTTAATATTCTCCAATTTTTTAAGGCTGTACGAGTCTGAAGATCTGGATATTAGATGCTATAAGGTATTTCTCCCGCCTTCTTCGCATTCCTTCGTGGTGTAGTGGTCAGCACATTCGATGCGTAACCAAGTGGTCCGTGTTTGCGGTGCTCGTTTTTCATCTCTGCTCCTTTCGAAATAACCTAATGTCTCTACAGTGGCTCTCGAATGAAAAAGGGTGGTGAATGATGATTTTGCACCACTAGGATTTGGCAACTGGGTCCCCCAAACCCCAGTCGTCCTTTAAAAGGGGGAGTATATATGGTATTTCTTCCGCCTTCTTCGCATGCCTTTGTGGTGTAGTGGTTAGCACACTTGACGCGTAACCGAGAGATTCGTGTTTCATAATGTCTCTACAATGTAAATATTTTTTAAAAAACAGTTTAATCCTCCTATAAGAAATGACTGTGTTAGGATGTTGTACTAAGCTGGGGCATCTTTTTGCAAGGAAGACTGATTTTTCGTTGCCCAACAGCCACAATGCCCAAGCACCCTCTGGATAACGATTTGTTTCCCCTCTAATGGGTGTTCAGAAAAGCTAATTGATTGAATGGCTACGTGGGAATCAGAAAAAATGATTGTCTTTGCAAACTTGTAATGGATAGCTAATAATTGCTTTAAGGCTATACATATGGCTACTACTTCACCATCAAAGGTGGTACTATTGTATCCTGCAGGGGCGTAAAAACGAAAAAGATTCGAAAATACACCAGTTTCAACTTTAAAATGATAGTCAAATTGAAAGAACCATTGTAAAAATGTGCAGATACTGTGTAGGGCCCAAACCTTAAATCACTTAGTCACAAAGCCTTTCCAGGGTACACCACGAGGAGGTGGATCTACGTCATACCCCTTGATGCATAAATAAAAATCCTTACAAATTGTGCGCTGGTAACTACTATCAGAGTTGACAACTTGACAGGCCACTTGGATGCTTGATACGGGAAGGCAAAAATAGTAGATGAAATTTGCTCATGGAAAATGAAAAACGTTAATCATATATTTTGGGAAAATTAATATCTAATTTTTCCCAGAAACTACATTTGTAAAGGGATAACATCATTATATGAAAACCAATTTGCTGGGTAGAGTGCTAGGAAAGAAAAGTATCAAAGTGCACAAGAATAATATAGAGTTTGCCGTTTGCAAAGCCTAAAATTTCTCGATCTCTAATATCATAGAAAGGCTTATATTTGCTGAAAGCAATCATTTCGAAGGATGTGTTTTCGTACAATAAATATTTATTTTATTTATTACATTACTTTGTATTGAATAGACACAACATCATTCTTCTTTTCTTTCAGACCGAAAGTTTTCATTCCCATAAATGACTTCGAGTGGTTTTCCCCTTTCATTTTACAATTAGAGGTTTAAAACACTGCCAGATATTTCTCCATTATATCCCTAGATACACGAATTTCAGGAGACTCCCTTGCTTGGCGGAAATAATTTGAATAAACCCTTTCTGCTCGCGGGTATCAAATAAATTTCTCTAGCTATTGAAGTCACATTCCTCTAACGGACATATTTCACACTAAAAGTAAGTTTCTAAACTGTTGATTTGAAATAAAAGAAAAACCATGCATTTTCTAGTTTCTGAATATTTAGACTTCGCAAATATTCTCTCTGTACAAATAGTAACAAAAATAATAAGTTATGAGATGCCTTCACCTTAGATACAGAATTATTCAAATTTTAGGTTCTATTGAGGTATGATGTGAACTAAGGAGTTACTTTTATATTCTGTTAAGGAGTAATGTGAATTAAGGAGTTACTTTTATATTCTATTAAAGAGTAATGTGAACTACAATGGCTTTGCTACATCTTACGTAGTCAGTTTTGTGTGTTCTTCCAGTCTTGGTGAAATACAGTAATCCTGCCTTTTTATTAATGTACAGTTTACGAATTATCTTATGTCTGGTTTTGAAAGATGTTTGGTTTTAATGCTCTTTCCCATTTAAGAGCTTTCGTTTTGTTTTTAATGCTTTTTTTCCATTTGAGAGGTTAAGATTAAAAGTCAACCAATTTTCAGCAGTTGCAGAAATTCTGTAATTGCTTCGAAGCTCACATGAGGTTTTCTCTTATTGACTCTTAATGTAATATAATAATTATTTAATGACAGCTATCATTGAATATTACATTCTCGTGTTAATCAGAGAAGAACAAAAGAGCTTTTGAAGTTATTTGAAGCTATTGAAAATATTTGACAAAAGCACAAAAACGCCATATCTCTACAGTTTTCTTAGTCTTTGCATTCGTACCTTAGATATAAAGTAGGTGGGTTTACGGGTTGTCTTCAATGGGTACGGTTGCTTGAAGATGCTTTGTTATTCGGCTAGAAAAAACACCGTTAATCAGATTTTTACTTCCTTGTACGAAGTAAAGAAAGTATTTTAATCACGAAAAATTCCGAGTATCCAAAAGCGAGTAGTCTCAGAACGTTGAAATTTGTATATAGGGCTGCTATAATATTTAATGGTGCAGCTCCCTTTTTGGTTGCAATCGGTTGTACCAAAAATAAATATATATATATGTATATACATATATATATATATATATATATATATCCCCCTCTGTTACTTTTACTCATCTCCGTGAGCTCAGTATTTTCTATTCTTATATGTTGTATCATGCTTATTTGCAGATGAAAGCAAATTTAACATTTTTTGTTCCGATAGGCTTAAAATTGTATTGAGAAACAAAACGTGGAGATTAATCCCAAGACTTTAGTTGGAACAGTAAAGTATGTCGGTAGAGGTATTCTAGCATGAGGGTGCAGGTCAGCAGCGGGATTAAATAATTTAGTATTTATTGATGGCATAATGAACCATGCTCTTTATTTAAATATTTTAAAACATAATTTATAAATATCGGCTTAAAATTTGGCTACTGGAAACAACAGGGTAAACGGTCCGCAGCACACGGCCCTCAACGTTCGCCTTTCCGTTGTCTATTATTGTCCACAAGTTATGAAGATACAAGCTCAGTAATAAGATGTAAGTCCACCAGAATACATTTGGAGAGAATTAGAGGTTAAAATACGAAGACATAATATTGAAACAAAAAACGAACTAAAATCAGAAATGATGGAAGAATGAGGAACACTGACGCAGATATTACAAAAAAAAAACTGGTTAACTCCATGCCCAGATGTTTGACAGCTGTCATAAATACTGCAGAATATCCTACAATATACTAACTGACAGATATCTTACAACATTTATTAATATATGCAGATTTCTTTTAAGCGTACGAAGACTTTTGTGAGGTAACTTTTATGTTACTTTTTTCTTAGTCTTGGTTTTCCTAAAAAAATTTAAGTATAATCATAAAATAATTAATGTAGTTCTACTAACAGAAATTTATAGATATTATTAAAATATTTTCATTCTGAAATATTAATTTTCATTAATTAATAAACAAAGAAATATTTCACTGAAACTCGTAAGAGTACGAACTCTATTGCGAGCCACTGTATAAACACGCTTTTTATTTGTCAGAGTTTATTACTTACTAGCGGAAGTAACCGATAGAAGTTAAGTTAGACTGAGAGTATTGCATCTAATAACAGAAAGAACGATACCGCTGTAACCTTTCTCTAATAAAGATGCAAAAATGCGATTCGTAGTCATACATTTTTCAGTCTGATGCGATATGGAATCTACATAAAAAATTTTGATAGAAAAATAAACTAATTCTCGCTCATTATATCAGCAACAATGGCACGCAGGTTTTAATGATTTTCGTCTTTCTAATGGTCCTAAGGCTCAATTCCCATCCAATATTTCACCTATATTCAATTTATTTTAGTCGATTAAATGTGGTAAAACGTTGATCATAACTGATTAGAAATCAATAACGCGAACAAACAAACAAACACACAAACAGGCATTCTTTCTTCATACATATGGATTTTGTAAATCTTACAAATTTTTGATTAACAAACTCTACGATTTCAAAGCGAGCAGTAGCAGCACATTTCGAAATAAGGAATTTTTATCTCCAAAGCGCAAGACTGTTGACTCTCGGAAAAATGAGAGCGAAAATTAATGTTTTCGGAGTTTTTAATTAAAGTCGTACGCAGTCGAAATGGCTGCCGACGAATTTTTGGAATCGGAAATAATGTATTTAATGTTTGACAATGCTATTTTTATTGCATTGTAAAACTTGGAAATTTTTTATTAACAAACTATACGATTTGAAAGCTAGCAGTGGCAACAGATTTTCATCTCCAGGTTGCGAGACTTTTGCCACCCGGAAAAATGAGAGCAAAAATTATCTTTTTTCCTAGCTTTTAATTGACAACTCCGATTTTAGCTGCTTGTTTTTGAAAACAAATGGACGTCGACCTTTTCCAGGACCCAGAAAAAAATTGTAGAAAGTTTGATGGCTATAACTATAGTAGTGACTGAGTTATTAGCGGACAACCAAACGCACCGACTTTCGTGTTTATGTATATCCATATATATAAAGAAAAAAGTCTGTTGGTTTATCCTCTAATAACTCCGTCACTACTATAGCTATCATCACCAAACGTTTACATCACCAAATTCTTTTCTGGGTTCTGAAAAAGTTCGACGTCCACTTGTTTCTCCAAACAAATTCCAATTATTAGATATCTTTTAACTTATTTTATATTTTTTAAGTCGGGATGTTTAAAAGAAACGTTTACTGTTTCAACAAACCTAATGACTCTACAATTTTATGATATTTCAAAAAGTGTATACTCTTTTAAGAAGCATTCTTTAGTTTCAGCGCTCTGTAGAAAAGATGGCTTAGGCTTCTCCTATGCCAGAATAATCTAAATAAAAATTTCATATGCGTCTAAAACAGTTGTCTCTTATAGATCGCTATATATATATACGAGGATATATATAAGATCATGATTGTATTATCTGTAAAATGCTGCAGTCTTTGTGATTTTTGAACTGGCTTTTTAATTACATATCTGTGTAACGAGTTTCGAATTTTGAAAGTAGCGATGAGTAAATAATATTATAATAATTACTTCTGAAAATACAAGTTACATGATATAGCTCCTTTCCGAATCAACAATAAACACGACTTTATCAAAAGATTCTGAATTATTTTAGGTCTTAAGAAATGCTTAAGTTGCTATTAGTTCCTTGGTGGAAATTAATAACTACATCATTTGCAACGTTTTATTTAATAAACTCATTGGAGTTTTAAAGTAAACTAAATGTTTCTTCCGTATATAAATAATATAAATATTTGAAACTAAAACAATTATCACGTTTATCAATGGGCAGTCGTAGGAGTTAGTTGTCATTGACAAATTAAGTTTCATAAATATGTTTTGAAACGTAAATATTGGCATGAGGTCATTCAAAGGCATGACTGCATTCGTGTTTAGTATTTGATTAATCAAAACATTTTCATTCACTGGTATTTTACATATCATGTGGTAGAATCTATAATGTAAAACTCTGTCGTCAGTTTAAGAACAAGAGAAACAACTGCAGAGCCATTAGGTTTTTTCGGAAGCGGAGGACGGGATTAATGACCAATGCCCTCGCCGGAACTCAAACCTGGACATCTCGTATACGCACCGAGTGTGCTACCGTTACAACACAAAGGTATTCAGAAAGGAGGAGGAAATACCCCATATACTCCCTCTTTTTAAAGGGCTGCTGGGGATTAGGGACCCAATCGCCCAAATGCTGGTGGAATCATTATCCACCACTTTTTAGTTCAGGCTGTAGATCCATTTGGTTTTTTTGGATGCGAAGACCTGATTAATGAGCAATGACCTTGCCTGGAATCGAACCCGAACCTCTCGAATACGCACTGAATGTGCTACCATTACACCACGAATGCATGCAGAAAGGAGGGATATATTTACTTATACAACTAATTATGTAACATGGTTGAACCTTTCAAGAGGAACTGTTTTAACGGAAATAGCTTACATATTCTAAAACTGTTATTATGAAGCAAGGAGAAGTTCCTAGTGGTCTGAGTCCATTATTGCAGTAAAGGTCTGATAGAGCCTTAAGCTTGAAGGTGTGACTAATATATGTATTATGGTAAATTGCATGCAAAAGTTTAATGGGAAACGTTTTATGCCAGAACATCTGCTTGTGAATGTTTTTCTGTTCCCGCGTCTAACCGGGAATGGTACAGAGAAGAATAGCTTGAAACCTATTACACTGAGTGAAACTCTTTACTAGTGACTGAACTTTTAATTTAATAACTGATTCGAAACGCTTTCACACTTAAAGGGATCCCAAAACATGAAATATTTTATCAACATTAGGGTATTTTACCCGTACTGTGCCACGGCTATTATAACTTGGGGAGAAATATCTATCAAAGGGAGTACTTCCGTGACGACCTTCTACATAGGTTCTATGTCTGCCATGAGAAACTGAGATGAAATTTTACAAACTTATCTAAGGCGTCTTCAAGATTTTGAATTTATTTCTATAGATGACAATATCCTCATGTCAAACAAACTAGGTTTACGAATTTCTTGAAATCAAAGAAAACATGTCGAATAAATTGGCTGGACAGCGAAATTTACTGATATGAATCTCATAGGTAAAATTATGTGGCGCAAGAGCTGATGCTTGCCAAAATTCTTTCTATTGTATTTTGAAAACAATAGAGTCAAAAGAGCGGAATTCTTCAGGTTTGAATTAATCCGTAGGACTTGCCAAATTACATTGTGAAACGGGAGTGTTGGATAGAGTAGATCATTAATTTAGAAGCCAAACCACAAAAATCAGCTTTATACTTGCAAATTTTCACAGGACTAGCTTCGATGGTTTTAAGGAACCATCATCCTCAGCTGCCAAAGCGAAAATGAACGAGATAAGACGTAGTGATTAGATAAGATAAGTTAAGAATGGCTGGACAGAAGTTACGCTACTGGCGCCATCTATTGATGAAACGAGAACTAAAACATAATGTACAATAAATCACATAAGTGTGATTTTCGGACCAACAATGCTGGCCTACTGAGGACTTCTGTGTGTCTTTTTTTCTTACATATGGCTCATGTTCCTTAAAGCGAAATTTTAAGGCTGTCTTAATTTGACCAAAAGTTCATTGTCACATATTATATCATATTCATTTATTTATTTCATTACTCTTTTGAACCGTAGATATACATGGATGGCTTATCAATTCGCATTTAGGTTTTATGATGCGGTGCGTTGTTGTACTATTCCATGTCCTATGACTTTTATATAACGCTGGTGATGTAAGTGGGACTAAAACTCAAATAGCCAATATTAATTTTACAGCATTATTAAGTATCCAATCAATTGCACAGAAATCGAAACTAACTGATTGTGCATTAAAATTTCATCCTGAACACATGGCATTTTTGCTTCTTAAGAAGCTGGCGTGTTGCTCTCTTCCTATCGCAATAATACCTAACATGGCGGTTCGGGAACAGGCACGATTTAATGTACCATTTATTTGTGGCTGTAAATGTCAATTAAAAAGGTGTATTTAATCTGCCTCAGCTGCCAAGTTTGCTTTTCATTATAGGTTAATAACATCGCAATCAACATTCCCACTTTATTACATGTATATAGGCTTATAAATTCAGATGTGTCCCCGTTCTCGATTAAATTAAAGCATCAGATGAGAACTGCACTGTAATAAACTATGGCTTTTCCTTTCAGCTTCACAAAACGGTGCCTCTACAGCCACCCTCAAACAAAATGGAATCTGCTCCTTCACATCCTCGTAGTACTGCCGCCTTTGTATTGGAAATGTCTAATTCATGAGGCCGACGTCTGTTTTTGGCAGTTCTTGGAACTCATTGAGTACCCGGATTTATCTTCTTTTTCCTCAGTTCTCTCTCCTTCTCTACACGTTTCTTCCTCTGTATCACATGTTACAGAAGAGCTCATCACGGAGGGATTGGCGTATGTATTAAGTATCCTCTGGCGCTGATGATGAGTAAAATTCGAGGTATAGCGTCGGAGTAAGATGTTTAAATCTCTTATATATAGGCCCTAGAAGGAACTGTAATATTTGGAAACCGTTGCAGTGACAAGAATCATACATTTCTTCCGCTTAAAGCAGGAGAAGATTAATTAGAAAGTTGTGGGTTTGATTTTTGATTTATATTATATCAGTATCAAGAGGAGAATTATATGGTATGAAAACGAAATGTCTTCCTAATTTTATTTTTATTTAGTTATTTATTTCATTCGGCTTACCTTTCCTTTTCTATGAATGAATAACAATAAAAACTTGATTTTAAACAATTACTCTAGGAGCAAGTTGAGAATTACATCAAAGTTTTAGTTGCAGTATACATTTAATTGATTTATTAAATGATCCTCTATCTTCATTCCGTACAAAATATTCTTTCACGAGTATATGACATTTATCAGTGTGAGACTATAGGCACGCTTCGAGATATTGAGATTTATTTCTAGCCCCCCTGAAATGGAACGAATAATATGAATGCTTTTGATTTTCTAATAATACATATAAAATGTTTGCACAACGCATTACTTACATAAATTAAAAAAGCCCTGTCTTTTTGTAATCCTTTATGTTTTTGTTGGAGCAGCATATTGTAATTTCCTTAAAGAAGTTTCTTTTTTTAATAACAATTAACCTGCTTCTTGCATGCAGGATCTTAGTTTTGGGTTTCTCTCTCTTTCGACAGGTCTCTCGGCAAGGTTTATCATAGATTTTGATTTTAGATAAGAGCTATGGAAGTTTTCCTTTCACTGGAATCTTTATAAACTATTATGGGAATATTCATAATTTTAATTTCAATACAATGTCAGTAAAAATAATTCAAAATACTGCGCAAATTAGCCAAAACCTTTTAACTCTCTGAAGCATTTTCTTCCTCCTTTCCGCATGTCGTCGTGGTATAACTGAAAACACACTCGACGCGTATTCGGAAGGTTAGGAGTTCAGATCTCAGAGAAGGTACTGCACATTTTCACGCATCCAGCATAAAAAAACTTAATTCCTCGACAACTTATTAAAAAAATATTGAAGAGTCTTTTTAACGTTTGTTAACGGTGTCGTGTAAATAGTATGCTCTTAGTACAAACTGGTTTATTCCGAACAGGAATATATCCGTAGCAAAAGAAATTAACATCTTTATAAGATCTTTTGAAACTCTCACGGGATAGGGAACGGAATTCCTTTCGACTGCAGTTTGGCTGTTATGGGATTGTAACATTATTAATGGCTATTACTGATTCGTAGTTTAGATGGTTAAATTGAATGTTTTAAATATTCTGCATTCAGTATTACAACAAAACTGAATTTTTATAAAAAAATACACAATATGACCAAATGTATCCGAATAATTTCTCATGTTGGTTCTTCCGAAATAAATAAGAATTAATACAAAAAAATCAGTATGGTACATTTCAGATTTCTGTGATTCCATCTGAAGTACTTATTAAATTTCATTCCAGTTAGAATTTAAATCATTCTTATGGAGAATCTGGGGTCAATTTGGTCACCGAGGTAGTAAGGTCACCAGGCTCATGTCTAACATTTCATTTCATCCCGTGTATAATCTATGAGTTTTGTGACATTACAGTTCCACAAGCAGTTGGATTTATGTTGATTCTTTTCTTTGTGCCTCGTTTCTTCCCGTATTCGCTCAGTCCACAGGTTCTTAGAGATTTAAGGCAAGCGCAAAAGTTAAACGAGAATAAAAATCGTAACCGTTATGATCCGCGGTAGAAGTTTGGCTGTTTGAACATTTTCGTGGCTGCTTGCTTAGAGAGAGAAAGAGTAATTGCTCAGAGCATACAAGAAAGCCTGAAGTGGTCGAGGTTAATAAATATTTAAAGTTTGTTGCCCTTTCTCTGTTCGACACTATTAATGTTGTAGATTTGCGCAGATTTGTAAACAAAGCAAAAAAAATTTTAAGTTCAAACGGTCCACTGAATGTCCAAAGGTGATAATTTTGTTTTGTATTATGTTAAGTTTAAATTTCAAGAGCTGACAGGAATAAGGTTTATGTTCCTTTTTACCCTTTCAGTGTACTATTTTGTTTGCACAAACTGTAAAGCGTTGTAGAGATATTAGATATTTTTTGAAAGTAGAAGATATGAAAAAGGAGGACACCCCGGGTCACGAACCACAGACCTCTCGAATACGTCCTGAGCGTGCTGACCAGTACACCACGAAGATATAGTCCCCCTTTTAAAGGGCTACTGGGGATTAGGGGGCCCAGTTGCCAAATCCTGGTGGTGGAAAATCCTCATCCACCACCCTTTAAGTTCGAGCGCCGCTGTAGAGATACTAGGTTATTTTTTTTTGGTGCTGGAGAGATGAAAAATGAGCAATTTCCTCCCCAGCACTCGAACCACGACCTCTCGAATACGCGGCGAGACTGCTGACCACTACACCACCGCCAAGGCAGGCAAAGAAGAAGGCAGGAGAAATACTTTATAGGGTAACCAGTTAAAAGTAGGTAATTAGTAATTAAGTGTTACTCACTCTTAGTTTTTAGAAGTTCATGTGAAAGTATAAGTTAAGTCAGTACAGTCCTTTTATAGCGATATGCCAGAAAACCAGAACAAACTTGCGCCTTATAAACGGAACTACGATTGAACTAATTAAGAAATAAATCCAAGCTAAATAAACAGTTGTCATAACAGGGGCAGTAAACAGTTTTCTAAAAGACTGTGACTGAGATTTCTGTGTTCGTAGTTTCTTTAAGAGGAAGCAGAAGCCAAGTATGAGCCACGAAAAATGCATCGCACTATTTCGCTTCTGCCATCAACTCTCATTATGTTCGTGTATTTTTGTTCACATAATGCACGTTCACCTTTTAATAAATGAATGTTTTAATGACTGTATCTTATTCTCAAAATATCTGAAGGCATTTTTAAAACTTTACAAATTTTCACCTAGAAAGCATTTTACAAATTACTTCTTTGATTTAAAAAAACGTAAATGACTGGAAATGCGTCACTATATATTATACAAGAAGTGGCTAAAAATTAAACATTATATATCAAACCGAATAACAGATTTTATTTCAGGTTGCATCCTACATATTATACAGCGCATTAGTACCATGCTCAGCATTCAGTAAAATAATGGGCTAAATATTATTTCTTTATGCATTTAATGCACCTGCAAAATAATTTCAGGAAATAAATTTTTGATGATATCTGCGAAATTTTTTTAAATTATGTAATCCTCATCCCTTCATTTGCTGCAGTAATGATCTGGATATGCTATTTACACAAAGTGTGAAAAAAAGTTCATGATAAGGTTATTATTAAAAAGACTTGCATTCTTCAAAAATACAAATGCTATTTAAAAAAAAAACAATGAAAATGTGACATTCAAAGACTATTACTCGACATACATAAACAAAAGTGAAAGTTGTGTAAAAACGTGTGCATTCCTTATTAAGGAAAACAATGCATGAAAATATGCAGCAGATGTACGGAATTATGGAATGGATGTATTAAATGTATGCCTTTTGTATTGTATGAGGTTTTATTTGATCTGAAACTAATATTGTCATTAAATGTAAAGCAAATTATCACTAGATCTGAAGTAGCTACAGTCCATGAGGGCTGTTAAAAAGCGTTTTTTATTTAGATGGAATCTAGAACAAAAGCGAGCTTCATTGGGCTGACAATATCAGACAATTCTCGTGGTGATGTAACAAAACATGAACAGTAAAACTTAGAACAGGTAGTCAAAGTCTACACAACATAAATCTTCCTCTATGTTGGCTCAAGACTTTTACTGGAGCGTCAAAATCATCACGTCGGCAGCGATATAACGCAAAGCCGAATAATTATAATCTTCAGAGTTCTCAGGAACTAAATATAGCATACACATGAAGCCAGAAACAATGTTTTAAATTTAAAAAAAACCTCAGTTTAAATATGATCTAACTCATTTACATTCTGGTGAGAGAAACGGAAAGGAAGAGTTATAGTAAAGATCCAAATCGTAATAACTGGTCGATTTAAATAAAAAACTTACAAATGTATTAAATTTATTTATCTTCGAAACGAACTGGAGATTTAATTCATACTTGCCTGTTTATCACTTATCATTGCTTAGGAAATATATGAAATGTTAATTATGTCACATATTGCCGCCAGTTTTTGCCGTCCTATAAAAAGCCCATCTATTCTATACAATGGCACATTTGAAATATTGGTGATACCTAAGAGATAAATTTTTTAAAAATTTTTTGTATTATTATTGCTGCTTGCGTACGGGTTCGTAATAGATTGAATGCACTAGTCCGATGCAAAATTTAAAAAAATTTATTCTAATCACAAAAAATATAAAAAAAACGCTGGATTATTCCTCAAAGATATTCGTAAAATATCACATTATCATGCAATAAAAACAGTAGCTATATTTTAGACTACTAATACGTTAATAGAACGCAATCCAAACCTCAGAGGATTTCACAGCGAATTCGCTAAAATCAACAATAACAGCTCACTAAAACAGCAACTAATAAACAACTATTGACCTGAGATGTTTCTCACCGACTCTTACAGCGTTTTAAATCAGACGCGCGAGAGAGTTCTAGCAATTTCTATAAAGGAAAAAGAGTAGAATTACAGTTACCGCTAACAAAGTAGTCAATTACATTTATTCAAACTAAATATCAATTAGAGTGCTAAACTTTTATTCAATGTTAAATGCACATGCTCTTGTATTTTTACTTTTCCGGCGTAGCTTTCTCTTAAAATTTGTCACGTGCTGCATTGCACGGGAAAATAAAACAATTTTAATTAAAATTCTACTAAAAATATTTAACTAAATACGAAATTCTTAACAATATTTTACATTTATCATTGCCTATATTTATTACTTAACGATGCCTTTACTCGTTTTCTCCTTTATCTGTACATATTTCAAAAACATTCCGATATAATATACAGAATATATTTTTCATGTTAATCTTCGTAAACCTTTAAACCTTGGAAAATGTCCATGATTTGTCGCCAGGTGTGTAATATATTTGTCTTTTCAATTCTGGGGAACTCTTAAAGAATTTCAAATATTTGCTTCCCTTTTTTCCTCGTTTTCTCTTTCATCTTGCCATTCTTTGTTCTTGTTTAAACATATCTTGTGTAGATATTTTACTCTTCAAAGAATTTCAGTATCCATGAAAGATTTCTAAGCCTTGCTTTTGCTACTTTATTCGTTACCTTATTGTCTACTGCACACATGTGTCCTTTGATCTGCAAGTGATTCATAGGGCACATGTCTCACTCTCAAAAGTAATATTTTGATCACTATAAAACTGATGCAAATGGATAATAAAAACTACTTTTTAAATATGCTAGATTTAATGATTTTTAATTGGATTTGAATAGATCAATGTATTTTTAATATTTCATTATTCTTGACTCTTAAATGCTAATAAAAAACTCAGTAATTTCAATATATAAATATCGCTTATGCTGCTATTACTGGACAACAAAAGTTTAATATATTGCACGGCTCTTTGAACGAAATATGTTTAGTTAGCTATAGCATATACTATTCAAATTTTTATGAATATTCAATTTAGGATAAACGAAATCGATATAAAGAGGAAAACACTTTCGGAGAGCAAAATTGCCAAAATAGGGTTAACATGTTGCAAGAGATATCGATAAACGTTTTACCTACAAACTCTTTAAAAACAATTAATTTTTAATGAAACTATTTTTACTTTATCTTATTATAAGTTAAGATTAACGTTTCTAGAGAAAAAAACGCAGAAATTATAGAAAATATCCTATGCTGTTATTTTCCTTACTCACCATTTTTACATTGAAAGGAAATTTGAAACACTTTGCTTACTTTGAGCAAATCTAGCATAAACATTAGAATATTACAAGCTATTTTATAGAAATGAGTTGGAAATATAATATTAACGCATAAATAACTGTAAACTACTTTTATCCCGGTCGATTATTTTAGGAGGATATTTAAATGATAATTCAATGTTTTAAATTTTTTAATCATTTATACCGCACTTTTACATTATCTAAAAAAAGATGTAAACTTCTTCTCTCACATTTTTCAATATACACTGATGTGCAAAAATTAAGGCCGAGACGGTTTTTTCAATATAACTTTGTACAAAAGCTTTCCAAATCAACACATTTAATACCGTAAGATCCCCAATACGTAAGGACATGAGTAATGTAAGCAACACTTACTAAGAGAGAAATCAGAGGGATAAAAAGAAGCTTTATTGAAAAAGTAGCATGGAGCGCAATGCGACTGAAGGCCGAAACATCCCTGTGATGGGTGTCCAGCAAGAAACATCCGGTCTTTAATAGGGGATATGATCTCCCCTGACTGCTAGGCAGGTTTCACATCATTTGTGCATGCTGGATATGTGGTTGTTAATGAGCTGTTGAGACACTGCTGCTCGTTCCTCTTGTAGCACCAATCGCAGTTTCGGAATCGTTACTGGCGATAAGTTACGTGCTGCCACGGGTCTCCCTAGTAAGTTCCGTACATGCTTGACGGGATTTAGATCCAGAGACCTTGCCGACCAATCCATGTGTTCAATATCTTCACTCTCCAACAGCTCTTCGACAGTAACTGTGCGATGAGGTGGAGCGTTGTCGTCCATGAAGAGGAATTGAGGACCCATAGCCCTTGTGAAAAGACGCATGTAAGGGAGAAGAACCTCGTTACAATAGCAGTCCCAGGTGACGAACCTTCTTGAGAGATATGAAGGTCGGTCCGGCTACCAAGCATTATGTCTGCTCGAACGAGAACTCCGCGACCTCCAAAACAGTCCCTTTTGATGATGTTGAAGGGGTTATTGCGTGTTCCCCGCTCTGTCCAGATGTGTATGTGTCTAGAATCGCAACTCAGACTAAATCTGCTCTCATCTGTAAAGAGTACTCGTCCCCATTCATTGTCTCTCCAATTCCGGTGTTCCCGGCACCACAGAGAACGCCTTCTCTGATGAGCAGGCGTTAGAGGTACACACCGTACAGGGCGTCGTGCAAACAGACCACCACCGTGCAGTCTTTTGGCTACGGTAAAACGCGATATCGTCCAGTCGCCTGTGTCGTGTGTCTGGCGATATCTCCCGCTGTCTGCCGCCTGATTCTTCTGGCCTGTAAGGCAATATACCGGTCATCTGCGGGTGTGGTTCCTCGTGGACGACCACTACTAAACCCCCGGATAGCTGTTCCTGTAGTTTGAAATTGTCTCCAAAGTCGTGTAACGATGCTGTGAGCAATTCCGAACTCTGCAGCCACACTTGTCACACTGCGGCCTTCCTCCAACTTCCCAATGATTCGACCTCGGGTAAAAGCATCCAGATGGCGTCTAACAGATTGATTATTCGCCATTTCTCGCTGAGGCAGCAATTCGGTGTGATTTTACCTGCTATACGGCATGCAATCTCTTTGCCAGAAATACTGGTCTTACACCGACAACATGCTTTATACTACTCAGACACTCCCCCATTACGTCTAACTGCATATCTGCGCATGTGCTACTGTACATCACCTTACTTAATCTCCTGATTGGTCTTTCTGTCCGCTCTGCCTCTTCGTTCAGCTGATATGCTAATTTTTTGACTTCGTCCTTAATTTTTGCACACCAGTGTATGATATGTCTTCGAAGTTTGAATTGTGTAAAATTGAATTATTCTTTACGTGATGTAAAATTCGGCAATCTTTCTCGATACTGAATTCAAAAAAAATAGACTTAGTCTATGTAATTAATTCTGTTTGTGGTTTTCTGACAAATTGAATAAATTTTGATGTCATAATACATTTAAATGTCCTATACTAAATTTTAATTCTCTACATATAAATCAAGTATATTGGATTATTAAATATCCTTTTTAGCTTCTGTGATACAAATTTGCTTGTACAACTGTTTGAACTCGTAATATCTTCTTATCATTCCATTCAAGAGGTCAGAAAGTATGTTCGTTACCTCTTATACAAGAACGGAATTTCCATTGGAGGACTTTCTTTCAGGCAGGATATTGTAGAGATAAAACATTCGTGCAAAAATACACAAAACTGAAATTCACGTGTCGCCAAACAAACACTTCACTGACTACAGAAGAAAACCACAGCAACCTTTGGTGATGAAATTATCTTCGTGTCTTGCGAAATTCCAGCCCACAAATCCATATTGTTTCTTCAACAAAAGGTGAAAAAGTAAACATATATATGCGTCTTTGATGCCTAATCTCTGCCAACTTTATATACGGAAGGTGGAAACATCAACGAAGGAGTCAAAAGAACATTGTTCCATCCGAATGACGGCAATATTACATACCGTTAGAAAGGATTTAGAGACATTAAGATTTTTTGAAAGCAGGAGACATAAAAAATGAGCAATGCTCTCGCCGGGACTGAAACCTAGACTGGTCGAATATGCACCGAGTGTGCTACCACAAAGGCATGCCGAAAGGAGGGAGAAAATATCTTGTATACTACCCCTTTTAAAGGGCGACTGGGGATTAGGAGACCCATTCGCCAAATACTGGTGGTGAAGAATCATTATCTATGACCTTTTTAGTTTGGGCGCCACTGTAGAGTTATTAGGATTTTTTGGAAGAAGAAGAAAAATGTGCATTGCTATCCTCTGGACTCGAACCTGGACCTCTCGAATACACTCCCAGTGTGCTACCATTACGGCACGAACGCATACAAAAAGGAAGGAAAAAATATTGTGGGACACCGGCACTTCACCAATGGTTTTATATATTCTATTCTACTATAATCTATATATTTTCTTAAAGCATAATACTTAGAGTCTACGTTTCAAGTAGAAAAAAGTGTCGTAGAGAGGAAAACCAACTTAAAATTTAGGATATTTTTATTTAATAGAGTTCATACTTTGAGATTAGGAATGATATTTTCCAATATTCGAATAATTTTGATCTTCTTTTGTGGTATCTCAGTAAAATTTTAATGAAACAAGAGGGACCGTCAGAAAAAATTAAAGGATGGTATTAGGTTTGAATTTAAATCATTCTGAAGAAAGCAATAAGTTAAAGAAACAGTTAACTTGACCATTATTAGTGATAATACTTACAGTAATGTGATCCTCATATCCATTGTGAATTGTACAAGACAAATTTGTAATGGTGAAGCAACATGTAATTTTGTAATGAATCATTCGTTTTTACTTCCTTGTACTAAGTAAAGGAAGGTTTGTTATCGCGAAAAATTTCGGGTGTCATATTTCAACGATATATCTATTTTGAGCGCTATTGAATCCATCTGAAGGATGTTTTTACGTGACATCTCTATGTAGAACTAAAATGATTGAACTATGCTGTTCGTATGTTCGAGTTAAGGTTTTCATGCCTTTAATCTGCATGCGTTAGTTTTAGAATTATCAACAGTTTTAAAGTTATTTAAATGGTACTAAGCCTGACATGACAGCGATTTGTTTACATTTGAATTTCTTAGTGGAATAGTGAATTAGGTCAGTTTGTACACCAATTTCAGTGTATATTTGCCGAGTGGCACCAAACGTAAACTTTCAATTTTGTGCATCAAAAACACTGTCTTCCTGGCGGCCAGCCAAATTGCTAATTTTCAAATAAAAACTATAATTTTAATTGTAAAAAATGTTTTTTAATTGTTTTGAACTATGTTGTTTTTTTATGCTTTTCTGTATTTTACAATTTTTATTTACCTCTAATAAAATTTAAGGTATATAGTTTACATTTAGGTATCTTAGATAAAGTATATAATAATTCCCATACCTCAAACTTTACCTAAGCTGCCTGCCTACTGGCATTGTTTAAAATACTTAGGCACTTTATAGAATGCCGGCATTTCATACATTGCAGGTAACGTATGCATTCTGTTTGTCTGAAATAAATGACCGCAAGGCCTTTTTTATAGTTTTTTTAATACAGTAAATTTTATTTCTGTTGTACTCTGATGGGAAGATTTCATTGAGCTTATCTGGAGGAGTGTTAAAGATTTCATTAAAAATTTGGAACATGAAAATTGAAAGGTATTTTGATTTATTTATAACGAAGAAAATATTGAGGATGATGACTTGCTACTTAAATATCTGAATCTTGAAGATGCTGTGGAGTACTGTTGGGAATCTGGCCAGAAACTGCAAGTACTGCATTCTTTAAAGCTGAAAGAATATCATTAACTTGTGCTTGCATATTTTCGAGAAGTTTCTTCTTTCCACGTGTTTTTGAAAAGCGATTATGTTTAGGAGGTGTAAATATTAAATAGAAAATTTGTAAAACTAGATAGTAATTGCTCTATTGGCTTGATTTTTTATTTTGCGTGTCCTGGCTCAACATTTGGATTAGTTTCTCACATTTAATTTCAAGGGATGTGATATTATTCTCATAATTCATGTTATTCTCATAATAATAATTACGGAACTTTGCAATATAAATGAAAAACAGCATAACTTAAATCTCTACATGCTACATACTAGTTATATACATATTTATGCTTAGGAATTTATCGTTATTATTAACAGTATCCGGCATTTGCTATTCAGTGCCAATCATAATAAGCATTTGCACATAACCAAGAAAAGAAGTTATTAATTTACATACACATCTGTCTATACTATATGCATATAACGTATGCCGCCCAACTGGTATAGTGATTAGCGTCTCTGACTGCCGTGCTCGGCTTTGAATTCTGGAGTAGGCATGGATGCTCGTAAATGTCTAGTGTCCGTGCGTCATAGGGGACACTCTAAATATGCGACGAATCGAATGTCCTCTGGAGAGGCTATTGGTAGGGGAAGAGGGAGACACTCGGACCTGTTCTCCTGGGTGCTGTCCATCAAAGATGGGGGGGGGCTGCGGAACTAAGTTAAATCGCACACGTCACCTGTCAAAAAATGGCGTATCTTGTGCTCCTTGTCTCGAGGAATTTCGTGGGCTTGGGCTGACTGCTGGTCAGACAACTGAGCATTAGTCAACAGCAACAACAAATATAACGTATTGTACTTTACTGTGTAAATTTTGTTGCATTCGCCTGCCATCTTAGTTCACTGTATCCTATTTTCTGTTATTTATCCAGTTGTGTATTATTCTGCATATAATCTTAAAACAATTCACTGTCATTCGTGGCGAACACAGTTTGAATACAGGTTAGAAACCCTGTTGCTTGTCAATGCCACTATTTTCGAATACTTTGTATATACCCCTGCATTAATATTTTTTTATCTTGCATTGAAAAAAACTTTTAAGAGAACACCTTACCGCAAAAGCAAAAAGGTACAAGAAATATAAATATACAGCACTCAGTATGTCAATCAATAATGTAAAATACTGTAGTTAAATTTCTTCAAGAGTGGAAACCAATTATTCCTTAATTTATAATTCTTGGAAATATAATTCTAGAAATGCGGTCATAAAAGATCTTTCACTAATTTAAATAGAGAATTTAAAATTCGTTAAATTTAAAAAAAAGTTTACATTTAATTTAAAAATAAGTTTGTATGGTTTTATTTTAACTTCCATTAAGCTGCTAAATTGTGATCCATTTTGTGCTTTTGTTTTTTAATTTTCTCGAATGGCATCAGTGTCAGAAGTATGCAAACTGAAGAAGAGAATTTAAGGTTATTTATTAACAACAGGCTTTACAAACAAATAAAGATCTCGAATTTCTTACTAAAACATATCATTTTAAAATAAGAACATCAAGTTTTTTTTTCACCCTCCTTCATTTTTTATCATAACATGTCAGAGCACAGCACATGTTTTTACCTCCATTGAGTCTATAGTTCAAGTGAGTTTTCATGCATGCGCTTTTCACGAAACTAAAAATGCTAAAAGGAATAAAATAAGGAAAATCATTCAGAGAACTCGATCATCTGCCACTGATGTAGTTACCATAGTTACGAGGCAAACCTAGAGAAATTACGAGGCAAACCGAGAGAAAGGAAATGACTCTGAAGTGCCTATTCTAAAGTAGCAAACTACACAGCATAGAATTTCAGTCTTTTTGAATGGCTAGAATTCCAATGTACAGTGCTTTTTTGACAATTGGAGGAAAGAATGCAGAAATTTTTGTGTGTTTGGTGAGATAACTCTTCTTCACGTTTAACTGGGGGGTTCGCCGTTCCATTAAACGACTTTAAATTAATCCCATTAATTTGTGAACAGAGAAAGTTTTAAAACAGTTTATTAGATTATTAGACTTATTAGATTTATTTCTGTTAAAAATCTCTATTAATTGTGCAGCATATTTAAATAAGTAATGATTTTCCCTTACTGAAAGTCAAAGTTTAGTATGTTTTGCTTAGCTGCCAGGTCTGCGATTACATGTAAAAGTAGTAATTCATTATGTTCATTTAAGTTCTATCTCGGCAATAGATCTTCCGAAAGAACAAAAAGACTATCCAGGGAAATAAATAGATCAAGAAGTAGCATATAAAGGTGGAAACTAATACAATGTAGGTTTCATTTTATTCCTATTTAGCAAAAACGTTGAAAGACATAGATTATTTTATTTATAGTTAGTAAAGTAATTTAGGAAGACGGTAAACTATGGTTTCAAAAAAAAAGGGAAATAAATGCCAACAACTGAAAATTAATTTATCCTCTTATTAACATCTGTTTGTTTCGGAACACATATCAGTTGAAAGATGAATACAAAAGACATTTCTTTTGAGGCTTTAACGTCTAGACATGTCAGTTTTACAAAGAGAAAGGTGGGAAATCATTAATTTATATCTGTACTGGAACTTGAAAAATGTGCAATGCTCTCGCGGAGAATCAAATTCCGAATCTCCCAAATGCGCATCGAGTGTGCTTCCAGTTACGCCAGGAAGGCATGTGGAAAGGAGGGAGAAAATACATTGCAAAAGGATCATTCATCTTCAAACTTGCTAGTCTGTCCCAAAGTATCAGAGAATTTGTAAAACTGGTAGAAATTGCTATGAGCTTTGACATAATATATGTTTAACCTACATAGTATTAAATTAAATTATTTCCAAGTTGCTGTGAATTAAATATCTCCGAAACTAAGATGATTGTTTTAAGGAAGTGATTCATTATATGTTTGTGTCTAGCTCCACAATCAGAGATAATTATTTGTGAATCTTTAGCAATGCAGATAAAATGAGGAGTAGGTGTAATATTAAAAAGCTTATGAACCAAAAATAAACATAAACAGTCTCATAAAATATGTTTTTCATAGCAAGACTAACAGGTATTCCTAATTCTTAACAGAAGCAGCATTCAATAAACTCTCTGTAAGTCACAAGGAAATGCATGATAGGCGAACTAGTATGCCTTCCGAATAATGTGATTTATTTTATAAAAAATTTCGAATTGAAACTTTTTGCCAAGTGATTATGCTAATTTTGACTGAAAATAATTATATTATTAACCTTTTTTAAATTCAATTTCATACTATTCTATGGCTGTATTTTATAGTCTTCGAATACACTATCTACCTATAAGTATTTGGACACCTGGGATAGAAAAGGAAAACAAAACTTATTCAAATTCAATAGTTGAAAGAGCCTCCACGAGAGGTAGTTACAGCTTCAGTCCTCTGGGGCATGCTTTCCATTAGTTCTTGTATGACGGCTATTGATATCTTCTTCTATTCGGCTTGGAGAAGACATTTAAGCTCCTTCACCGATGTTGGATTTCTTAATTAGGCGATCCAACTTGTCGCAGAGACGCTCGATAGGGTTCAGGTCTGGGTTCTGGGCAGGCCAGTCCATTCGGTTAACGCCAGTGACATCATACCAACCCATGGTAGACCTCACAACATGACAGCTAGCGTTGTCATCTTGAAAGTAACACAGGTCCAGCTCGTAAACCTGATGCAATGTAGGAACACACTGCCATCCAGAATAGTGCAGTAGGCATCGGCGTTGAGGTTACCATGGATTTGGCCAAGAATGCCAGTACATATCAGAAGAAACACATGCAGACCACACTTCCACCTCCACCGAAATTTACTGTAAGCTCAGTGCATTATGGCAGGAGGCGTACTCCAGGCAGACGCAAGACACAGACCCTGCCATCCGAACAGTAGAGGATGAACCTTGATTCGTAGTTCCAGATGATCCGTTTGTACTGATTCTACGGTTCACTGTCGATATGCTTTCCACCACCTTAACCGAGAAGTGGCATTATGCATTGTGATCAAAGGCCTGTGGTCGGCAGCAGATATGCTTCCTTGCGGATAGTATTTATTAAAACAACACTCACGGATGCCTGTTCAAACTCCTGCTATGCTAAGCCATGGTTGGGTGCGGTTCTTCCAAATAACACCCATTGGTCTCTGTCTCCCAGTTTCGTGGATATGCCGACTCGGGGCACATTCTGGCAATCACCATTCACCTTTCACTTCTGAATCATATGGGCCATTGTCAATTTTGGGTACTTCAGTTATCTATAACCATTCCGATGATACCCGATGATTATACTTTTCTCGAAATCAAATAACTCCGCACTTCATGGCATATTGCATACGTGAAGTGTCAATGTTGTTTCCTACCCGATTTAACGGCGGAGTGCGCAACATATATCAGGACTGCGGATATCGGCATTTACGTGCGTGTCCAAATACTTATAGAGATTTAGTGTATGTTATTTTTCGTAACTGTACAATATTTGGATATATTCGATATAGTATAGTTTATTGTTTTTGAATAGTTTTCTTTATTAATTAGATTTTAGAGAGGCTGATTAGATACATTTTAGGACACGGTTCGTATCTAATAAGTCGTAAATACTTTTAATTGTAGTACCTTTGAGGTAATATATATAATGCCATCTGAAAACTCCGCGCGAAAAGTTGCTGGTAACGAAACATGTATACTATACATTTGGATTTCAATCATGGATTTGCTCGTACCTTTACAATGTAAGCCGTTTACTTAGTTTTCTCTTGTGTATATATATTAAATGGACGAAAATTAGAATGTGGTGTGACGTAGAATATAGTGGTTATGCTTATACGAAGATAGATTTCTGATGATTATTTCTAATCACAGGCCAAATAAGATACTCATGGATTCTTATTATTGTTATTAATTTTTGTGTAAACTATATT
The DNA here is from genome assembly GCA_000611955.2 of Stegodyphus mimosarum. Classification (NCBI taxonomy): domain Eukaryota; kingdom Metazoa; phylum Arthropoda; class Arachnida; order Araneae; family Eresidae; genus Stegodyphus; species Stegodyphus mimosarum. Next base: position 64,333 of record KK115955.1, on the reverse strand, counting down.
AATAAAATCTGCATAATAACGTTTTAGATACTGAAGAGAAGTATATGCAAGGTTAAACTTTACTAAAGCATAATTGGTATATATAATTAGACAATACATTTGGACAGAAGAAAAGACGACAGGCGATGTGTTAGCAGGAGATAAAAGTAGAGAAAATGAGGATATTTTCGTCAGATGAATACTTGCAGTTAGTCCATTTCTGAACGGATACACATAATATAACTATACTGCTATTGGTTTGTTTAAAGTTGTGATTAAATTTTAATTAGATGTAAGATTTAAGATTTAATTTTGCCGCTATGGAAGTGCTTGTATCATAAGTATTATGAAATAATTATGTAAAAGGAATTAATTTTTAAATGATGCATTTCAGAAAGATTTAAAAGAATATTATTATAGTATTTCCGACAGAAAAGACAAATAATCAAATTGAAAAGTAGAAAAGTGAAAATTATAATTATATCTTGTGCATATATGTGTGTATGTATATGTATTTCCCGATCTGTATGTGTGTATTAGTAATAAATCTAGTGCAGAGTAATTAAACTGGTACATATGTCTATACTAATAATTATGCGGGCATTTTGTCTTCGGATATTTAAAGAACTATATGAGTGTCTACATAATGCTAACTTGTGTGTATATCACTGCATTTTATCTAATACTTATCTTCTTGTTCATAATATAAAATGCAGTTTTCCTGCCATCTACTCATTCGGTACTCTTATACTATAAAATCAGAATTCGTTTGGTAATAGTCGTTGGCTGTAATGCGTATTCTTTATCATATTTATATAAATAATCTACAATTTTTTTATATTATTCTTTAATTACAAAACTAACTTTCCGCTGATTGCATTTATATTAAAATTATCTATATAATGTCAAATTATTACCTGCTACGCATTACTTATAACATATATATCTTTTAGCATGTACAATACGGCGCTTTTTTATTATTCAAATTTTATTGTGTTATTTTTAGTGTTGCTTTGAAGCAAAACCTAGTAACTGATTATTTATCTGCATTCTGTATCTGTATTAGTTTTCTGTAAATTGTTCGATTTCTCTCAATATATCATATATTCTGAGTACTTCTAATAATTTGTAATCACATTATTGATTAACTTTTGCAATGTGTAATTTATATGCAATCCAGATACTCGAAGACACTAGTAACTATTTCTTGTGAGATCTATTGGAACAGCTAATAATATCATCCTTATTGCCCTCCTGGCGTACATCTGGTGTAGCAGTTAATCGATCTTTTCCGCTGCAGGCATACGAAACTGGATACTAACAACTGGATTAGCTGTTCATTCAGCGGGACATGGTTCTTTGGTAAAACTGTGATAGTTATCATTTACTAGTTCGCCTAAATTATATGATCTACTTGATTTAAGTGCCTCTTTGACATCGATTCTTTCATTAATCTGAAAGAGAGAACAATCTATCATTAGAGTTGGATAATAATTATTTACTATCCCTCGAGCCTTTAATAGGCTTCTTGTACTGTTTTCAACAAATTGTGAAAGATTCCTTTAAAATAAATTTTAAAATAACAGAACATAAAAGTTGTGTTTTTTTCATCTTTTATAGCAGAGTACAATTTTGCCGTAATTAATTTCGTAAGACTGCTGATTAACATGCTGTGATACTCCTAGTTTAGTTAATTTTCGGATAAAAAATATTTTGATTACTTCTTAAATGACATATGTAAACTATCTCTGGTGATAAATTTACTATTTATTTCTGTATTTATTAACTCTTTAAGGGGCAGGAAAATACAATTAACGTTTTCAGCAAAACTCTTGTTTTATTTACTATATCAGGTGCTACAATGAAATTATTTGCGACAGTTACACATATTTTGTTCAAGACGCGTGAAACGAAGGACCGCTTCCAGTGGTTAGTGTCAGTAATCACCGCCCACAGAACACATCCCTAAAATCATTCTCTATAGTACTCATGAAACAGTTTTTCTTTTTAAAGCAGAGTGCAAATTTGAACGTGCTGCATTTTTCCACACTATTCTTACTTGTTTTCTTGGTGCTGCAGAGTGCACGTCGTCGCAATGTTGTCTTCGATAGGTGATTCTTATTTCCTTTAAAACGAATTGCTGCATCAACTACTGTCTTATGTTTCTTGATTGGCTTATATTTCTTGACTGCCATCTAGTGAGCTACAAGGGAACTTCAGAAAAGATCAATTTTGAAAACCACTCAATCGAAATTTCAATAGAAAAGGTAGGTACTGTAGGTAACCACCGTCCTTCAAAGAGTTAAAATCCTATATTTATGTCCTATTAAAAATAAATAATAATAATAAAACAGCAGGAACATGTTAGGATTAAAAAAGGGCTTAAAAATTTGACGAAAAATATGTACAATAGATAGATAAATAAATAAATAAAAAAATTGGAAGTGTTTAGATTTTAATTGTCGCCCAAAAGAAATCCTTTGAATTTCAACACAGTTTATTAGTAGAGATTATCAACAGAGTTTGCCCAGGTGGAATACGAAACATTTTATAAGATTATAGATGAATATACATTTAGACTAATATAGGACGTTATATCTCTTCTGTATATATCAAAGGTGAAAAAATGCATTACGTAAATTTATACAAGTATTGAAAGTTTTTAATTAAATATATCAGGAACTACATTCCTTTTTATTTAAATGAAATCAGGTTAAAAATAAAAAAAAAACAATATACTTAAGAACTGCATTATATTGTTTTTAAATACTGTCATTTGTTAAATCAATATCAGAAAGGCTTAGTTTAAAAGATAAGTATCTTACGTGCCGCGAATAGCAAAATACTCGAATGAAAAGCAGACGATATTTAAGGCGAATCAAAGCTCAATCGTGTTTCGAGATGTTAGCCCTTTTGAACTAAAAGGAAAATTTGAAAGGACTGAGATTTTAACACTGTGCCAGAAAATTTGTTAAAGTTTTTTATGCTCTGGCTGAGCTCGCAGTTTACTAATCTTCTGTTAGACTAATACTACTTTATTTTTAATTCATTATTAGACATCGCTTTTTACGTACTTACGTCACATGAAATTCAACAGTAAAATCAAGTTTTTAAAAGTAGCATATTTTTATGATAAGTCATCCAGACTGCTGCACCGAAGGGCCTTCCTTCGAACTCCGGAAAAGGCATGGATGCAATTTGCCTGTCTCTTCATAAAAGCCCACATGTTAGGTGCCTCCATAATAAGGAGACCACCACTTCCAGCCATGGTAGTAACCAACGTTTTTTTTTTTTTTTTTGAGGGAGGGGATAAAATTCCTGATAAAAATTTAAGCATTCCCATACATTTTTCTACTTTTTCAGACTTTTCTCAGTTCAGCAGTTCAATGGACAGTTTTCTTACTAAGATGAACCTGTGCAACATTTTTGTCTTTTTATTTTCCACTTTTTATCTTAATTTTATTTATTCAACTTCACTTTCTTCGTACTTACGCGACATAAATGCAATAAAAAATTTATAAAGTTTCTAAGTTTTTAAAATCCCCCATAAAGTGTTAAGGGTTATCAATTTGTTTTTTACTTCCTTTTACGGTATTGTAGATTAAAAAACTGCCGGTATCCTATTTCAATTCAAATATCCATTTTGACCGCTCTCAAATCCATTTAAACTATTTCTTTGCGTGATATCTGTGCATACGGACAGAATAAAGGATTCATTTTCCAAAACTGTTGTAAAATGAATTTAAAATGGATTCAGAAGAGTTTTTACGCCCGAATCTACATGCATAAGTATGTATATATCTCGTATAACTCAAAGACGAGTAGCCTTATAACTTTGGCATTTTGCGTATGGGATAATACTAACTAAAATTTCTTTTTGATTTCATAAGTTATAGGTTTTAAATTAAATTCCTGTTCCTTGGAGATGGTATGTGGAAAGTTTTCTTATTATATATATGCCCACTTTGTTACTCGGTTCGGTGAGCTCAGTTTTCAGTCTAATAGATGGGCAAATTGTGTGTTTTTTGTTTAAAAATAATTGAATTATGTTATTCTTATATTCCGGTTAATGTTTGTATATCTGTAGTTAAGCTCCATGCTGCCCAGCCGGTACAGTGGTTAGTGACCCTGTCTGCTGTAGCGATGAGTCCGGATTCGAATCCCGGAGAAGATAGGGCTGTAACTGTTCGTAACTTAATAAGAGGCAACGGTGGGCACATATCAGGTTCTTCTATAATAGAAAGGCCACTAATTCCGACCCTTGTATAGGCACAATGCTATAGTTTTCAATTTTGTACACTCAGTATTTTGTCTTCCTGCCCGCTGACCGAATTGCCTGCTTTTTTAACTGATTTTAACTGTATTTTAGGTGTTTTAGGTTTTTCTGTATTTTACCATTTTTAATTAAGATGTCATGAGTTTTTTGTATTTTGCCTTGCCGCGAATTGAGAACAGAATTAATTGAATGGAAAATATTAAATGGGATTTAATTAAATTCACGGAAATAAATTCTAATGAAGTGCAGCAAGAAAGTGTGCATAATTTAATAGGCCAAGGACGCCATGTGGTGTCCATGTCAGATATTTTTATATTCACTCCATTTTATGCGTAATAATAATAAAATGGCATATGACGATATTATTTGATGATAACATATTTTTATTTGTGTTGCCATTTCTTTAAAGATAATGCATGCAAGTCTGGTTATTTCTTTAAAAATAATACATTACTATAACATTTAGAGGGAATATATGAAAAGAGATACGGACAAAAAAGGTGACGATCGAGTGCAGTAGAACCAGTGATTTTAATAACATAGAATTACTTATATTATTTATTTGTTTGACTCGAAATATTCTCTTAATCTTTGCTAATAACAGTTACAAAATGCACTATTTTTACAACAAAGCAGTTACGATAAGAGAAAATTAGGCTAAGGTTAGCATCTGAGATAATAACATCCTAGAATCTGGTATTCAATAGCGAAACCAAACACATTTTTTTAAAACATTTTGCTTGCAGAATTTGCCCTGCAGTGTTTGCTTCGTATCAATAAGTCGGGATATTTTGTTGACTAAGATCCTGAAGTTCGCAAACCTCTGGGTGGAATAATCAAATACATTTGCTGCTTAATGAAAAATCTCGTAGGTGTGCTTCGTTTGTTTAAGATATACTATTAAACCCCGATTTCTTCGAGCTTAGCCGACACCTTGAGGGCTTGTAAAATTTTGTTATTATTAGCTTATAATTTATATCTATTTTGCTGCGAAGACAAGAATTAGATTGCATAAAAGAGCTAAAGTTTCGCAAAGCATCTGAAAGTTGCGTTAAAGAATTCATAGTATGTTCCATTTAGAATAAACAAATATTTCAAATATTTGCTTATTCTAAACAGGAAAACAGAAATGTATAAAGATTATTTTTTTCGGGTAGCAAGAAGCTCATGCTTTTTGAAGAATAGCTATCTGAAAACGCATAAGTGTAGAACATATTTTTATTAAGTCTTATAGGATAATATACCAGTTTTTAAGTAAAACAAGACGTTTTTAATAGAATGAACCAAAAAATTCAGAAATGGCCTAAATTCAGCTTCAGAAGTTAGCATCATAAAGAGTTTTCCAATAAGGGTGATATAGTTTCAAAACGAAATGGTGACCATGTTATAAATGTTAGCGTTTCACGGGTATTTTTGTGTTTAGTATGCCCTGACTCTTTATCATTATAAAATATAAAAGTTTCAAGAACATTATTTTTGGACATAAATTAATTTCTCAGATTATCTGGACTACTGTTTCTTTTAGTTGATTTTGCAAACATAACTGGAGTTCTGAGTAGAAACAGGGAGCTTACTAAAAGCTATATTCGTGCGTGTGTGAAAGATACAACAGAAACAAGAAGGGTTAAAATTACCCTTTATTTGCTTATCGGTTTTACAGATTTTCCCGCACTTCGGGACACAAAGACTAACGACTTGTGGTCTGAACGTAAAAGAATATAAGACTACTAACTAACTAAAATTTAAATAAGAGCTAACTTTTAATATTTTACACAGATGACTAGCACTAAGACTGGCCTTTTAAATTACTACGTCAGTAGTACGCAAACTGCAGAAAACTCCATAGGTGGTTTTCTCTCCGCAAATTCATCAGCTATCTTTCCACTGTTACGTAGACAGAGTACTCGAGACGGAGCGACTGCTTTCTGGTCTGTCGACAACCTTCAGAAAAATTTTCCTTCTCTCCGTAGATCGCTACAGGCCCTTTTTCTTCAACTCGCCAGCCTCTCATTTGGCGATCCGAGAAGGTCCAAAACCAGCCAAGTGCATGGCAACCCTAGGAGCGGAATCAAAAACTGGAATGTGAAGGCAAGGGGGTTGGTTACACAGAAGTTGCGAATAATCGCTGATTCCACATTGTGACAAGCGACCCTCCAGGGTCATCAACCTGACAAGCAGAAGCTAGCCTCGTTCAGGGTCCCATTTTAGCATGGTGAATGACTGTAAGAATGCGAATCACCCCGAACCCTCAACCTTGGCGTGGCGTAGCTGCATACAAAACAAGCTGATTCAGCAGGGTGCAGATTTCGCACTTGACGAAGGATTTTTTTCAGACCACTGTCTGGTAGAGCAAGCAAACGTCGAAAACAAAGTCGTAAATCTTGATTCCCAAATGCAACGTTAAAGTTTTTTTTAGAAAAGAATTAAGGATTTGTTTTTAAATACTAAATTAATAAAAGACCGAAGAAAATTTCTTCAATGGAATTATAATAATTACATAAAATTTTTTTTTATGTTTTCCACAACACCAAACACAACCACCAGAGTCAGAAAATATGGATTCCAGCTTACCAAAAAGAGGGGTACGTTAACAAAACCAAATTAAACTTTAAACCAATTTGTGTAAGGCAAATAACTTTAAAAGTGTTTTTTTTTAAATTGACCTTAAGAGTGAACTTAACCAGAAATTAAACATTAAGCTAACAAGTTAAGAGTAAGTATTAACTAAACAAAAAATTAAATTGTTAATCAAACTACCTTAAGGAAAAAGCAAAAAAAAAAAAAAAATTACTCAAGCAACTTAAATTCAGAGTTAACCAAAACTGCCAAAAAATTAAATGACAACAATTACTTTTCAACAAGGCAAAGAAATTTAAGATCAACTACAAAATAAAAACAAATTAATAACTTTTAATTCTGATAACAGAATTAAGATAAATCATTACAATTAAGATATTTTAATTCAAAAACTGAAGTAGCTGAGTTTGTATTACATAACAAAACTTGAACGGGTTATTGCCCAAATTTAAACACAACGCTTTATTAGTACTTTACTGTTGGAGTATTATCTTGTACTATTTACTGTTATATTTGAAAACACAGGTTTTACAGTCTAAATGTTGTTTTATCTTGTCTGTTACACAATTTTACACCCTTGCAGTATTTATTATAGTTTTATGATTAAAATTCTTCTTTTCATATTCTTGACTTTGATGTTTATTGAACATTGAAAACTTTAAACAGGTAAAAATAACTCCAACAGATAAGTACAGGTACAGATATATCCGCGGCTCATTCAAATCCTGATGAGAGCTAACGAAAAGTAGAAGTAACAACATAGTTTTTAATGTTACGATAAATGGTCATATTATTAATAAAAATTATTAATAAATTAATTAAAATAAACGTCATATTAACTGGTTACATTGCCAAACAAGAGCTGTGATTCGATTGCATTTCGTATTTATGAGGACAACATTATAATAATAACTTGAGATACAAACATAATACATAAAAAACATAATTCACATATGAGGGCATAAAGCGCATATGAAACAATACAGTTATTTGTGATTAATACATAAACCATTTTTAAGCACGTACATTTTTATAAGCTCATAACACACATATAAGCAGATGCAAGTACGACATATAAAATTTCTTGCAGTAAGTTGTAGAGACATTAGGTTATTTAGAAATAGGACAGATGAAAAACGAGCAATTCCCTCCTCGGGATTCGAACCACGGACCTCTCGAATACGCGGCGAGTGTGCTAGCCATTACACCACGAAGGCATGCTAAGAAGGCGGGAGAAATACCTTATATACTCCCCCTTTTAAAGGGCGACTGGGGATTAGGGGACCCAATCGCCAAATTCTGGTGCTGGAGAATCATCATCCACCACCTTTTTTTTAGTTCAGACACCGTCGTAGAAACATTAGGTTATTTTGAAGCAGGAGGTTTGAAAAATGAGCAATGCCCTTTCCGGGACTTGAACCATGGATCCCTCGAATACGCTCCCAACGTGCTGACTACTACACCAGGAAGGCATGCTAAGAAGGCCGGAGAAGTACTTTATAAATTTCTTAAATTTCCATCTATAAATTTCTTTACTTATGGATTTATGATCAGTGCAAGACGATAAAGGATTTATTTAAATATTTTCAATGTGTCTGCAGACATTGAATTTAAAAACATCAATTTTTTTCTACAAAAATGTAAAATTTGTCAGTAAAATATAGTGCCAAATTTGTAATATTTCAAAAGGTTAAAATATTCGAATATTGTCTATTCGTATTCATTGCTTTTACAAAGGACATTCCAGTAGATAAATACATGTATACCTAAGTGTATGCTAGTTTATAGGTACATGTATGCATTTCATTTCATTTCAAAGCATCCGGAAACATTTCAATGAATTTCATAAAATTTCATGAGCATTATAGTTCCACAAAATTTCCGCTTCATTTTCAATGTAAAGGAGAAATTTGAAATGCTTCACGGATTTTTTATATAGTCGTTTGAATAATGAATATTTAAAAGCATTAAAATGTCTATAATAAATCAATTTGCAAATTCTATAATAATGATTCCTACTAAATTATACCAATATATTGCTAAAGCGAACTTAACTTTGGCAAATGGGTAATATTTAAGATGCATTGTGGAATTTCAAATGCACTGCGAAATAAATGCGAAAGTACCGTTGTATTTTCATGGAAATGTACTCGAATTATGTGAGATTTCAAATTTATGGAGATGTGACGAAAGCTGCTTAGAACTGGGTTTTGTGTAGGTGATAATTTAGCAACGACATCTGCCATTTCTTCAATTCATTGCATGCAACGAGCCGCGTGAATATTTAGAAGATTTGCAGTTTTACTCTGTGATTTTGATTCGTTCCTAAATCTAAATACTAGTTCTCTTGCAATGACACTTTTGCATTTATTTTTTGAACATCTTGAAAAAACAAGCGAGTTTATATAACCATCTGAATTATTTTCATAGATTGATGAGTTATTTATCAGACGTTTAAAGTGAAACTTTTTTACGTTGAGTGGAACTGAAAATTTTGGCAACATGCACTATGTAAACCGACGTCTCTAACAAAAATATTAGTAATAAAACGCGTAGAAAGTATGAAAATGAATTAGGTAGTTCAAGTGATTTATTTTATTTCAGAGGAGCAAATCTATTAAAAGATTTGATTTGAAATATATCGAATAAAAAAAATTGAAGTGCAAATCACATGAATTCTTTGTATGGAATATTACATTATACGCATTTTTTCTTGCACTTCATTTAAACTTATTGGATTGAATTAATCTACTTCGTCGATAGTGCATAAACCACAATAAAAGAAATGCACTCCATTCATTTTATAACTCAGAATGCAAAAAAATAGTGTATATCATCTGAAGAGTTATCTAATCGTTGCTACATGTTCTATTAAAATACTATGATAAATCTAAAACAATGTATAAATAAAATTAAACAAACAAAAAACAACAACAACAAAAAAAACGTTTTTTACAGACGATTCAGTATTCCTCATCAAATTAATTCAGTTATAACTTCTCGACAAGTCAGAAAGAAATACATAAAAACTCAAAATATCTATATTAAAAATTACGAAGTAATTATAGATATACTAGAATTTCGTTGAATAAATTCCAGAATGTGTTAAGCATGGTTTAATTTGCAATAATAAAAGAAGGCGGTATTTTGTTGGGAAGCTTAGTTTCTCTGGTTTGGCAACAAATCCACTTTTCTACTAAGTTTCAAATGTAAACAAATATGGCTGCTTCCGTAAATATAATAAGGTTAGCTGCACTAAACTATTTGTTGATAATTCTACGAATACTGCATTCAAATTTACTAAAGGCATAAAAACCTTAACCGGAAAGCAAGAACACTATAATTCAGTAATTTCTAAAGCAAAATATGTGCAATTTACCAGTATGTAAGGAAAAAAATCTGAGGTCACTGAGCCGAATAACAGAGTGGGTATGTATATATACCCACTTGTTAATACGAGTGGGTATATACTCGAAAATACATATATATACAATACGAGTGGGCAATACTCGAAAATATATATACATATATATATATATCTTTCAAAGAACTGTTTTAAAATTTTCTATTTACTCTTTTGAACTGCGTAGTTTAAATCGAAGGTGCATCGTTTATTTTTTTCAAATAGTTTTCTTTATACTATATATTTTAGTCATGGCTTTTATTTTAGGTCATTTTTAAATTTTCATATTTTAATTTTTTGTGCTGCATTGTGTATTCAGATAATTGTTTTAAAATTTTCTATTTATTCATTCGTGCTGCGCATTTTAAATATATTTATTAATATAAAAATTTTCCAGAATTTGATTTTATTTATTTGAATTGCGTTTCTTTCGAAAGCATACTTTGTGACCCAGACTCCGATGCATTTGAAAACTGCATATATTAAAAGAGAAAATACAGTAAAGCACAGTTGACAAGCCTTTGAATATGCCGTTCAGAAAAGATATGTAAATAAGAGATATATATATAACCGACTCAGGTTGCTGGTGCAACGATCAGGATAACATGACTGACCTATAATGCCCATTGAGAGGTGAAGAAGGCGGAATAATAATAAATAAATAAATAAATATAACCGTTATTTTAACTTAGGATGACATTCATACATTGTTTTAAACAGTTTTATCACTGTGTCCATTGCTTTACACAATTTTACCATCTTAATTTGCGTTTCTTAAAATGTTATTCATATTTTAGCCAAATATGTTATTTTTGAAATCGCAATAATAAAATATCATAATATTAAAAAAAAATTACATTAAAAATACTAAGTTTTATGCAAAAATTTATTTTTCTTCTTAGTAGCTTGCTCTTTTTCTTCAGGCATTCTGCAAGTATATTAAAAATCATCCAACTTTTCGAAACATCTTCGTATTTCTGGCATTCGTTTTAAATAAAGTTATCGCCCTGCACTTAATAAGGGCCCCCAAACGGCCAAGCGGCAAAGTCACTGAACACAAGTAGTTCGCTCTAGGTTTCGTATCCGGGCAAACGGGCTGGTTGCATAGGCGTTTTCATGGTTTTTCTCATATGTAACGTGCATACGAGCTGGTTTCCCTTAGAAAGTTCTTCACGAAGGCCTCCCTCCTTTTAGGCAGATAGCCCTGCTTTGCCGTAACTTAATAATCCAATTCAATCTATTTTATCAGTATTTAGTCAGAGCTTTTATCAATCTTTAGAGGCTAAGCATTTTTCAGGCATGAGATGAAAGGAAAGACTGGTTTCATCAAGAGAGAAAACGTCCTTAGATGACATCCATATACATTATAAGGTATTTCTTCCGCTTTCTTCGCACCTTCGCGGTGTAGTGGTCAGAACGCGTAACCGAGAGGTCCGTGGTTCGATTCGCAGCGAAGGCTTTGCTAATTTTTTATATCTCTTGCTTCTAAATAACCTAATGGCTCTACAACATCACTGGATAAATTCCTGAATCTTCAAACAATTCGACTGAGAAATCATAGGATTCTCCGTTTATGATACGATATGATGTTCTACCATATAGTCTAAAACCAGTTGCTCTTCTCCTTAATCATCAATGATATCGTTTTTGTCTTTTCCGTCAGCACAAGCTCAATTGATGGTATTTGCGGATGTTACACGTCCAAGTGTTTTCTCTTTGAACACCCAATTCTTTGAATATTCTGAAGTATATTCAAACGCATCCAACTTTCCGAAACATATTAGTATTTCTGACAGCCAAATTCCCTTCAAATTTTTGCTTACTTTTCTCCCTAATTTTCTTCTTTTCATCTACATTTATTTTCAGTGCTCACACAAGAAAATTAAGATTTTTCGGTTGTTACACTTCCATCAATTTTGCATTCTTGGCAAATTTTTTAAAATATCAATTACATCAGTTGCGCTTCAGCTGAAGACAGCTTTTCCTTTTCTAGGCATTTTCACTATGAATAAACTTTAAATCAAAGCCCAAAGGATAAATATTTTAATTAAAAGATTTTTTGCTAATTTTTTGCTATTTTTGCTAATTTTTTGAAATAAAACAGTTCATAAAACATCAAACGGAAGTTTTCAGTTTTTGACAATTCGATTTAAATGAAGTTAAAGTAAACTAGCAGACGATAACACGGCAAATGTAAAATTTTACTATTACCAATATTTAAAAAAAAAGGAAAAGAGAAAGAAATTTAAAAAAAATAAAAATCTGAACAAAACTATATAATTTAAAAAAAGTACCTTTTCATATAGCATTAATAAATATTTATTAAGCATCATTGAGAGGGAAAATTCCATATAATTATTTCTCCTTAAAAATTTATTTGAAATTTAAGGTTAAAAATAGCTGTGGCTTATCACTGTAACATAAACCATATTTGGCATTATAATCTCTCAAAAAAAAAAGATGCCAAATTTCAAAACGCTCCAATATGTAAACTCATGTATATCTTAGAAAATTTTGAATAAAAAACTCTACTTTCTTGCAAATGTGCCTAGAAATACATCTACTTTATGATGATGTTAAAAATTTCATAGGTTATAATTCAAAATTTTTTTCGAAAAATATATAAAAATTATTTAAAAATACAAATTTTAAAAATAAATCATAAAAAAGGCTGATTTTTATTTGGTATGAGCCTAAATTTCTAATTCTAAAAGAAGGAATCAAGTAAGTTTAATAAAAAAGAGTATTAATAAATATATACCGAATTCAATTAAACATTGAGGAGCTAAAATCTTGAGAGCTAATATTTTAAAAACTACTAGTGCGAGTTTTACAAAACTTGGCAGTTTGGAATAATTTGAGTCGTAGAATCGAAATATGTAAAAACATTGGTATGTTATTTCAGAAAAAGTCAGATTTTGTGTCAAAATACCTATGTTAGAATAATGCTATATATAAATATAATATAGATCCTAAGTCGCGCTTTCGAGACATGAGAAGCGCAAGTTGAATATCATGAATCGGCCCAGCAGAACGCGAGAAATAGAACTGTCCCATTTTTTTTGCAGAGTACTATTTATTAAGATTATATATCATTAATTGAGATTATTAATGTATTATTACGCAGTTTGCTCTTGTTACTCTCACATAAATATTAATCTTTGTATTAACACACACACTCATCTATAATTTAAAATTTATAAGTAAATATGAATTTTAACGATAGCCATAATGAATACTCTAAATTATAACTTATCAGAATGAAAACAATTCATGTTATTATACAGAGATATTGATCTGGCTCTCTTATCTCATAGAATATTAAACATCAAAAGACGAGGAAAAAAAAGAATAGGACAGCTACATATGGATGAAAAGAAGCGATCACATCCTCGAAATAAAAGCAATTTCTGATCCAGTCTCGGTTGTCTCCACTTTATCACCAGAACAAACACATCAGTAACAGTATTCGAGACTCAGCTATCAGGTCTATTCGACAAGTAAGTGACAGTTTTTTCTTTTCCGTGCGATTTCCGTATTTCTCGGATGATTCTTTCTAGGTCATAGCAGAAGAACTAGTCGAAATGAAATCGCTTTCTCTGAAAATGCGTTTTATAAAGAATTTTTTAAAGAGAAAGGGAAAAGAAGATGTTTTACGATATTACCTTTCTTTCACTTTCGCGTTATGTTTATGGTTATGGAAAAATGTGTTTTAGTGTATCATAAAACGAAATAGAACATTTGAATAATTATGGCCAAATAAATTCTTTCGCCCAAATAAACTGTACTTTTTTCATTGTTTGTTATATAATTACTTTTTAGTTTTACGATTTTGCGGTATTTTCGTTTATAAGTGCTTTTTTTTATTTTGTACTTTATTCTTAACGCCTTATGTTTATCTTGCTTTATGAGTTGAAATTCTTTCTGTGTCTGAAAAATGGCGAGAAAGGAGCTTCTCATGGAAAATTTCTGAAATAAGATTTAAAAACATTCTGCTCTTATTTAAACATGTCAATAATACTTAACGCACACATTAACATTATTCAAAGTGTGAGCAAAGTAAAATACAAACTAAACATTTTTTGTATTTAAATTAAAAAAATCCTTTTTTAAAGATAATTTCAAAAATTAAAAAACACGAGAATTTAAAATTCCGAATTAAATAAGAAGAACTGTAAAATTTTAAATGTATTAGACGAGAGTTTTTTTCTTAAATATTTCACATCGGACACGAGTTATTTATACAGTTCCTTATTTTACAACTCTACTGTTTTAATTAGTTTTTCTTCTAGTAATACTACCAATATTTGGATGTTTTTGGTGTTCTATATTTTGGTAATTTCACGGAGTGAAAACAGCGAATGATTTTTCCGAGGTACACACATTCCAAGGTATTGTGTGGTTCTTTGAAATTTAAAATTTTATTGAATTTATGAAAAGAAAGCCTTTATTTCAGATTTACGTTTAGCATTTATTTTGTGTTAACATAAAATAATCATTCGTAGCTATTCTTTATTGGAGTTGTTTGTTTTATATACAAAACAAAAATGGGAAAATATCAGTTTACTGCTTGGAATTCGATAAATCCTTAAACTGATTCTTTTAAACTGTGCTCCCGATTCAAAAGAAATTACGAAACTGAAGATGGCTGCATCTGGACCTGAATCGGTTAAGGACATCTGACTAAAAATTTTTGCTTATAACAGCAATTTTTGTTTCGTACATTCTAAAAGAGATTACATGTTCTAGCTGTACATTGCGCTTTTTAAAGAAATTATAAAATAAATATAGAAGAAACAACTGTGCTTTAGCATCGTTCGGATTACAAATTTAACTGTATGACTGGACATGCATTTTGGTGACGTTGTTTGATTTATTTTAGAAAGTATTTTATTAAGCTACATATAGGCTGTTTTAAATCTAATGTATAACCAAGTTATATTTAGTCGACTGCTCGACAAAATATCACTTGTGAAGGTGGTTATAAATTCTGTTTAATAAATGAATGAAATAAGGTAGACTTTCATGAAAGTTTTTAATAAAAATATCTAAAATTTAAATTTTAAGTTTTTACGTGATTTAGACCATTTTCATTCGATATAGCAAGCAACGAAAACATCGATTTTGGATTCGCATTGAAAACGTATTTCAATAGGTAAAAACTACAAGTTTTATTATTTTTCATATTGAGAAACTTTAAAATCCATGCAAGTGTATACACTTTTTTTGGCATAAAAGTTAAAGTTTAAAAATGAGCGTAAGATACTCATCTGTGCGTTAATATGTTGATGAATGTCCTAGCTGCACTGTATTTCTGTGGTTTTTAATAAGATGGTAAGACTTATGAATAATATACATTTCACAAAAAAAGGAGACATATCTTCCGTTCTACTGGGCCGATTGACAAAATTAAAATTGCGTTTTCCATGTCTCGAAACCGCGACTTATGAGTTATATTAGATTTATGTATAGCATTGACCTAACATGCAATATCGAACTTTCACACAAAATCGGACTTCTTGTGAAAAAACGACCAATATTTTTCCATATTTCGATTGCACGACTCAAATTATGCTTAGATATTAAATTTTGTAAATTAATATATACCAATTTTGTAGTTTTTGGTGAGAAATTTATAGAAAAATTTTAAAATTTATCTTGGCGTATTTTTTTTCCGTTTGCGCCAAGAATAGTTCACTTGGCGAACTTTTTAATTTATAGCAACCTATTTTCCTTTCCTTCTTTTCATTGTCCACGAGAGAAAAAATGTCATCGTTCATACTTTCAAATAATTTTAACAGAGTGCGGAAACCACATTTTCATTTTCGTTATTATCGCTTATAATAAATACTCCAAATTTCAAAACGTGCCAAAAATATAAATTCAAGTATATCTTAGGAAATTTTGAATAAAAATATCTTATTTTTTGATGATATGCTTAGAAATACATCTACTTTAAGATTATGGCAAAATTTTTATAGGTTATAATTTAAACTATTTTTCGAAAAATTTATAAAAATTGTTTTAAAATGCTAATTTTAAAAATAAATAAAAACAATTGGAAAGTTTTTTTGGAATGAACCTAAATTTTGAAATGTGAATGGAAGAATCAAATAAGTTTAATAAAAAATGATATTAATTAATATATACCAAAAGGAATTTGTTATATATTAATATTTGGTATATATTAAGTAACATGTAGGAGCTAACAATTTGAGAGCTAATTTTTTAAGAACTACTCGTGCGAATTTTACAAAATTTCTCAGTTTGGCATCATTTGAGTCATAGAATCGAAATCTGGAAAAAAATGGCATGTCATTTCAGAAAATGTTCGATTTTGTGTCAAAATTCCAGTATTAGAACAATGCTATATATAAAACTATTACATATCCCATGTCGCGATTTCGAGACATGAAAAATGCAAGTTGTATTTCGTCAACCGGCCCAGTAGAACGGGAAATATAGAACTGTCCCCCTTTTCATTTTTTTTTTTTTTTCTTGATGCAGCGTACCTTTCTCCGATCTCCTTCGGAATGTATAGTGTCTTTATATATATATAAGAATTTTTGACGTTCTAGATGTATGCAAAACAACCGTATGCTCTAAGAAAACATTCTAGGGTCGATTAAGTTTGCATAAGACTTGAAATTCTGTCAGACAAAATATAATAACAATAGCAAGCAGAAAAATTCAGCCTACCGGACATATCCTACTTTTGCTTAAGGAAACGTGTAAGCAAAGAATGGAACTTTCAGGAAAAACATAATACTTTCTTTGAAAAATCTTGTTTAATAATGATTGCTATTGATAGCAATACCAAATATACCATTTTGTGAGATTAGTTAGTAGATTTTAAGGATTTTAAAATGTGCACCTACACACAATTTTGCATTTATTTATGAAAACGATTTAGTTTTCGAGGAAAAGATTAAAATTCACAGTTGTGTAGTTTTCTGTATGAATCACAGAATGTACACAGACCATTTTGTAGAACGGAAAAAAAAGACTTTTTGAGAATTTACATCACATTATGTAACGACAAATTCCTTTTGATCATTCTGAAAAGAAAAGTTACCAAAATTATATTTCTGAGCAGAAGTTTTAATGTACTAAATATTAATAAAAAATTTTTGTCAAGAAAAACATTATGTGCTTTTTGAATCACAACATCTCGCAAGATATGAAAGTTGCTCTTTACATTCTTGCGCAAAGTGAAAGAAGTATTGTAATTGCGAAACATTTTGAGTATAATATTTCAACGAAAATATCCATTTTGACCACTCTTGAATACATCTGAAATATGTGAAGTATGTTTTTGAATGACATCTGTGTGTAAGGATAGAATAAAGGTTTTTTTTCCAAAAATGTATTAAAATGGATTTAAAATAGATTCAGAAGAGATTTTTTCTTGACGTCTGTATACCTATATATGTATCTCGCGTAACTCAGAAACGAGTAATGTGAGAACGTTGCAATTTTGCATATGGGACTGCTAAAACATGTAGTTGTGCGCCTCCGTTTTGATTGCAATCGGCCGCACAAAAGGCACATACACACAGATATATATATTGTTACATATTTCGTATTTATTTAGCTATTTATTTAGAATTGTAATTAAAATTGCTTTATTTTCCCATGCAACGCTAACGATTTTTAAAGAGAAAGCTACGTCGGAAAAGTAAAAAATAATAGAGCGCGTGCATTTAATATTTAATAAATAAATATCTCGTAAATATTGTTGCCATCCACAATTATAGAGAAAAATTGAGGTTTTACCAGAATATTCTAGTAAATAATTAAAAGGCTAATAAAAGTCGAATTAAAACACCTCATCTGAGTTGTAACTGTAGTTGTAGCTGTATAAAGCGAACTACAGTTTGTTTACTTAATGCTGTGATTGATTGCAGGGAATTCGCTGTGAGATTGGATTAACTTTATCTGTTTTGAATTGAATTCTGTTTAACGTTGCAGATACTGTGATATTGTTTGAAAATCTCTGAGGAAATATTTTAGCATTTTGTTTTATTTCTTTTGAAAAGAATCAATTTTATTAACTTTTTAACGATTTGTGCATTCAATCCATTACGAACCCGTACGCAAGCAACAATTTTTGGTGTCAAGAGTGGGGTTTGAATGTCTTTCACGAGAGCAATGGACGAACAATTGAGACAGCTCGTGCCTGCCTTTGCCGTATTCCAAGAAAAGATGGAAGCTGGTTAAAAAAATATGAAATGAAGGCTGTTTAAGAAAAGATTGAAGCAGGGCAAGAGGAAATGAAAAGGGAAATTACCTACGTTATAGAAAACGAACTCGAAGCTATGGAAGGCAGAATTGGGGCTGTTAAAAATAAAAGTGAACACACTGAAGAAAGAGTTTATTCGGTGAAAGAACAAATAGAAGAACGAGTTTCTGCTATGGAGCAACGAAACGAAGGAAGAGTTTTTGCCGCCCAACAACAAATTGATGACAGGATTTCTGCTGCCGTCGCCAAAGGCGTTCACGCCTTAAAGTAATGCATAGCGACAGCAGAAACAATTCGGATGGTTTTAAATTTTTACTCATGCCCGCTCGCTCCTCTCTGAAGCTATGAACATATGATGGGAAGACCTCCTGGCAAGTGTATAAGACACATTTTTCTATAGCTGCGGATGCGAAAGGATCGGATTCCCAAGCTAAGGCATGTCATCTCGCTGCTTTACTGAGAGCAGACGCAGCGGATATTCTGCGTGCTCTTCCCGAAAACAAAAGGCTAGATTTAGAAGCTCTGTCCGGCGCTGTGGAGCTGCGTTTCCGAGGGAAGAGTTTAAAAGATTACAGTAGGCTTCAATTAAAATCCCGTCCACAGAAGCCCACTGAAACACTCCAAGAGCTCGCCACAGATGTTGAATAGCTGTCCCATCTCACCTTTAGGAAGCGTCCGAGAGAAACACGGAAAATCCTGCTCCTGCAATACTCGCATCCGGGATCCTGAAATACAGAAAGCACTGCGAATGGCTGATGTGAAGGACTTAAAAAGTGCTCTGGTATACGCCATGAAATTCGAGGCAGCCCAGCAAGCAACTCGTAGAGATCGCTATTCAATCAGAGCTGTGCAGTCGACGAGCCAGAGGATCAATTGATGGCTCGTTCAGATGATTTAACAAGACAGCTGAACGCCTTGCAGCGGAATATTGATGACAAGGAACCTATCGTAAAGTGCTGGAACCGCGGTGCTTTAGGACACAAGCAAAGGAACGGCCGAACACCCCAAAGCACGGAAAATAAGACGGATGATATAAACAGACAAGTAAATGCCATGAGATGGAAAAGCAGAGAGAGGAAAGCAAAATGCTGGAACTAAGGAGCAGAAGGCCACGTACGAAGGAACTTCAGAACACACCCGGGTACGGAAGATAGGATCATTTCCCAGGAACGACGCAGAAGGCAAATTAATAACCATATCAAGGAGCAAAGGTTGCCAGATAGTGAAAACCCCTGCTTATAAGCGCTCAAGATTTCTGCAGTGAGTGGCAACAGTAATAGATTATTATTAATTAATGGGCATATCGATGGAGTTCCTTGCAATATGATCATTGACACAGGAGCTAATGTTACCATCATTCGGAAAGATTAAGCTCAACGATTGAAAATTGAAATCTATGGGAAGTTAATCGTGAACATCACGCTTGGAAGTGCCCCTTGCAATCACGCGGCATATTTGGCAGATATTACAGATGCTTGCACACTCGGATTGCACTTTTTAAGTAAATACAATTTTTTCTTGGACTTCAAAAACAACAGACTGCTTTCAGAATTTGAGGAGATATCGATCCATCATAAGAAAGGATCCTTACCCCGAAACGCCAACGCGTTGTCTGAAAGACCTGGCTCAGAAAACTGCCGAAATCATCCTAGGGTCGAAGATAAAACCGAGACTACTGGCAATTTTCCATTCCAGATGCTCATCGGTCGTGATCTTCGTCCGCCTAGTGATGTCTTGTTCGGTCGCCCTCCGGATACGCCTTCATCGCCTAAGGAATACGTCCATGATCTCCAGGCCCGGTTTGAAGTGATGCAAAATTTTGCGCGAGAGCGAGTCAACATGGCGACAAAGAGGATGAAGACCTGATACGACATGAGAGAGACTGAATATCGATTCAATGGAGGAGATGAGTGTGGTTGCGGAATCCGACTCGACGGAATAGACTCTGTCCGAAACTGCAGTCACCTTGGGGTGGTCCGTACGCAATCTTAGACAAGCTGAACGACGTCGTGGTTCGGGTCCGTAAGTCATCGAACTCTAAGCCTAAAGTCGTTCATTACGACAGGTTAGCTCCTTATTATGGCCATAGTACGTAGTATATATAATTGTAAATATTAATGTAAGTAATATAAGACATGGTCCTTTTTGCATTTGAATTGTAGTTAAGAGTTTGATAGTATTTGATTTGCTGAAAGTTCTGATTGCAATTATTGTTTATTTTGTTATTGCAATGTAATGTGTATTATTGCATTAATGCGTTAGTCATATATTTGGCTTTCTGTCCAGGAACTGTACTGCCCGGGACGTGCAGTCTTTGGAAAGGGGGCAGTGTTACGTAGTTCGTATTTATGTAGCTATATAGTTAGAATTGTAATTAAAATTGCTTTATTTTCCCATGCAACGCAGACGATTTTTTAAGAGAAAGCTACGTCGGAAAATTAAAAAATAAAAGAGCGCGTGCACTTAATATTTAATAAATAAATATCTCGTAATTACTGTTGCCATCCACAATTATAGAGAAAAATTGAGGTTTTACCAGAATATTCTACTAAATAATAAAAAAGCTTATAAAAGCCGAATTAAAAACACCTCATCTCAGTTGAAGTTGTAGTAGTAACTATTTAAAGCGAACTGCTATTTGTTGACTTAATGATGTAATTGATTATAGCGAATTCGCTGTGAGATTGGTTAACTTTATCCGTTTTGAATTGAATTCTGTTTAACGTTGAAGCTATTGTGATATTGTATTAATATCTCTGAAGGAATATTTTAGTATTTTGTTTCATTTCTTTCGAAAAGAGTAAATTTTATTAACTTTTTAACGACCTGTGCATTCAATCCATTACCCACCCGCACTCACGAAACAATATTATATATATATATGAGATAAAAAATATGTGAATCAAAATTATAATTTAAACTAACCCCTAATTCCTTTTAATTCTCTCTCTGTCTGTTTTAAAAATCGTAATATCTTCTCTGGATTGCGTCATTTCTATATCATTCCATTTTGTATCGCCTGTGCTGCGCTGTTGACGTAATAATTGGGAACTGAAACTTTTAACTCAAGTCAAAAGTTTTCTGTTCTTGTGCTTCCATACTGGCTAACTAGGCACTTCAGCTTCTTTCTGTGCGCTGTTTGGTCGCTATTTCGTTGTGCTTGCTTTCTATCTCAATATTTTACAAAATATAAATGTTCTTGAATAGGCACGACTAGAATGACAAGTGATTGTGGCCACGAACGTCAACTGGAAAATGGAATTAAAACCCGTCTCTTTCCTTGCATTTATTATTACATTTATCTTTGGAGCAAGGTCCATGCATAATAGCTGCATAAAATAAAGAAACTGAACAGTTGAGGGGTTTTAATTCCATTTTTATTTTCCAGTTGACGTTCATGGCCACAAACGCTTGGCACTTTAGTCGTGCCTTTTCAAGGACATTTATATTTTGGAAAGTATTGAGATAGAAAGCGCGCACTACGAAACAGCGACCAAGCAGCGCACAGAAAGATGCTGAAATGCCTAGTTAACCAATATGGAATCACACGAAGAGAAAAGTTATATATATATATATATATATACTCTACCACGAGAACGAACGAGAACGAGCTTAGGCTTAGTTTGGAACGAGTTTAGGCTCGAGCTTGATACTCGAAAATTTTTGGTTCGACGGGCTTTTGAGCTTTATTTTTAATTTATTTGTCAACATATTTCTTAAGAATCCTAGAACACATTTTATTGGTGTCATAAAACTGTTCCTTTTTAAGTACATAAAAACTAAAACTTTTGTAATTGTATTACAGATAAGTAAAGTTAAGCAATAAAAGGATTATAAATATATACAGTAAAATAATGCTTTTACTTTTACCAGCGGTCTTACGTGAAGAGTGTTGAAACTTGTTTTGGTAAAGAGATGAATTTGTTGCCGCCTACTGTACATACAGTACAGTACGTAGAAATGCAAAGATTTTTATTCTTTTCCGATAGAAACAATATACTTTTAATTTTAAGTAGTAACGTGTATGAAATACTAAATAATGATATTCTTAGAATCAGTAAAAACAAATTAAAAATTGTTGAACATTGAAAATGTCGTGTTTCGCAAAACAAACATTTATTACAGAGTAATACGCAGAGAAATACACGCAGAGACACAAGCAGAAATACAAACAGAGGTACAAGCAGATCATGTTTTAACAAATCATAAACAAATAGAATGGGATTAAGTTTCGAAATACTTCGGACCTGATAGAAAGCTATACTTCCTTTTAACCAATAAGAATTCTATTACTAATATCTCAAACAAATTTAGTCGAAAGTTTCAGCAATATTTTGTTAAAAATGGTAAATATTATTGGAGTTACAGTCGTGAATACACGCATATTCCTAATATCAGTAAAAAATTTTAAAAAAATTAATTAATTGATATAGAATAGTAATCATGCCGAAAAACAAAAGATGAACCGTTTGCAGGCATTTCGCCAAGGCGGACCAAAATTATGCATGCTGTAATGAATGCAATAAAAAATTTCCATTTTAAATGGAAATACGTCAACAATGCGTCATCTTCTAAGCAGCTTTCATAACACTGACGTTGACAAAGCAAAGGCAGAAGCGACAGCTAAAAAAAAACTTTAAATAATTTCGTAATCAAAACATCAATTGAAGAGATTGTTGCAAAAATGGAGGCAGTAGATGGTTGATCAATCCGTCAAATCACTCAATCAGAGTTTATTCGACAATCACGGGCCTTAAGCGGTATGAAGCTTCCAGACAACGTAAAATCTGTGATGGCTCTTGTTCATAACCATATGGAAACTGTGAAACAAAAAATCAAAAATGATATTAAAAAAGATATTGCCGAATCAAGGAAATTCTCCATTACTATGGATGAATCGACCAGCATCGGTAACCGGAGATTCCTGAATATAAATCTGCATCCTGCCTGCCAAAAAAGCATCAATCTTGGACTGGTAAGAATTTTTGGAATTTGCGATGCAAGGAAACAAAATGCAAGAACTCGTAGAAGAGCACGTTGAATCTTTTGGTCTATCATTTAAGCACGATATTGTGTCCGCTACTGGGGATGGAGCAAGTGTTATGATCAAAATCAGAAAAGAATCACCTGCTTTTTATCAAACATGTCTTGCGCATGCCTTGCATTTGACTGTTACAATAACTTTTTATAAAGAAAAATCAGGAACAGAAGAAAGTATAGACGAAAGTTCAGGAAAAACTGATGATTTTGATGATGTTGATAATGGATTGAGCATTAATGAAACTGAATTACAGAATGAATCGTTCAAGGAAAACATAAATATTGTGAGACAAGTTGTAATTGTTTTCAAAAATTCTGTTGTGCGTTCAGATTTGTTCAAGTCTAAATGTAGAGAAAAATTACAGATAGAGCAACAACTCTCTCTGGATTGTAAAACCAGATTGAATTCAATGCTGAAAATGCTTGAAACATTTGTAAAATTGTATGACGTTACAAAAGATGCACTCATTGAACTTGGATCTGAACGTCTTTTAACAAATTTAAACTTGAAATTAATAAAATCGATAGTCTTGGCGTTAAAACCAATTGAAGTGGCACTTAACACTACGGGTGAGAAACAAGACACTTTACGAATAACATGTATTTCTATCAACTTAAGCGAGAGAAGTTAACTAAACAAGAATCTGAAATAAGCAGTTGTCTTTCTGAAAATATTGATTTTTACATCAATAGCAGGATCAACATAAACATCATAGATTTGATGAATTCACTAAACAACTTAAATGAAACGCCATCAAAAGCTTCTATAGAACTAGCAGCTGCTTTGATGAAGTGTTTATTTCCGTCACCAGATTCATCACCTAATTCATCAAATGAAAAATCAAGCAGTGAAGCAGAAACAACTACCAAAGCTGGTGCTTCTCTTAAAGAACAACTTAGAGTACTATTAGAAGCTCCAACCAGTAAACTACCGGAAAGTGACCGCTTTAAAAAATTGAAGTCAAGAATTTACTTTGTCAAAAAGTAATGGTGACGTGACTGTAAATTTAAAGCGGTTACTTGAAGCTATTTACAGTATAAAACCAACGTCGATTGATTCTGAGAGGGCATTTTCCGTGGCCAACAATTTTTGCTCCAAAATTAGGTTGAAGCTATTAGATAAATCACTACACGCACTGGTGTTTTTAAAATATTTTTTCATTAATATAAATGCATAAATAAATGTATAAGTAAAGAAAAAGTTTCATTAATTTTCTAAAAAATATTATTTTAATTATAATTCTATTATAAGTCTTTTAATAATGTAAGTGTATCAACTTCAAATGACCGAAAGCCCGAAAAAATAATCAAGCTCGAGCTTAACCGAGCTTCAAATCATCGAGCTTTACCAAAACCTATAAGTTGGTAAATTGTGAATTTTTCATTTTATTGATTACGTTGTTATAATTTTCCAATTAACGTTTTTATGCTTTTATTTAATCTGCGTGCAATAGGTGTAGAATTATCAACGATTTAAAAGTTGTTTAAGTGCGACTCAGCCTAATTTAGCAGCCATTTGTTTACATTTGAAACTTAGAAGAATACTAAATTAAGTTAGTTTCTGCACCTTCGGTGCCCTTTTGCAGAGTGGGACCAAAAGCAAACTTTCGTTTTTGTGCACCGAAAAATCTGCCTTCTTGCTGCTCGTCAAATTGCTTGCTTTTGCGTAAAAACTCTAATTTTAATTTTAAAATTTTTTTAACTGCTTTAATTTTATTTGGTGTTTTATGTTTTTCTATATTTTTCAATTTTTAATGAAGTTGTTTTGAGTTTTTATGTAATTTTGC
Organism: Stegodyphus mimosarum; assembly: GCA_000611955.2. Classification (NCBI taxonomy): domain Eukaryota; kingdom Metazoa; phylum Arthropoda; class Arachnida; order Araneae; family Eresidae; genus Stegodyphus; species Stegodyphus mimosarum. The sequence continues at coordinate 39,029 of KK115955.1, read as the reverse complement.
CTTGCCGCGAAATGAGACCTGAATTAATTGAATGATAAATCTATCTTTAATAAAATAAGTTTCAGTGAAATCCTGCAAAAATGTGCATAACGTAAGAGGCTGTGCAAGGAAGTCATGTGGTGTCCACGTCAGATTATTTTTTCATGGTACATAAATAATAAAAAAAAACTGATTGCGTTCTAAAAGCATTTAAACATTTTAATATTACAAAATAATTACAAAGGCATTTTAGTCAACGAAAACTGAATTTGTCTGAAAACTGAAAAAGAATTTGTATATCGATTAGACCAAGAAAAGCACGTTTAAACCGACACTGAATGCGGATATATGCACTGTTAATCTGGTATACGAACAATTTAAATGCATATAGATATTATCCAGAGGGATAAGGTTATAAGGTATATCTCCCACAGGCTTAGCGTGCCTTCGTGGTGTAATGGTCAGCACACTGAGCCGGTATTTCAGAGGTCCGTGGTTCGATTCCCGGCGAACGCGTTGCACATTTTTCGTCTCTCTTGTTCCAAAAAAAATACCTAATGTCTCTACAGTGGCGCCCGAACTAAAAAAAGGTTGTGGATGATGACTCTCCACACCCAGGATTTGGCGACTAGGTCCCCTAAAACCCTAGTCGCCCTTTAAAAAGGGGAGTATATAAGGTATATCTCCCACAGGCTTAGCGTGCCTTCGTGGTGTAATGGTCAGCACACTGAGCCGGTATTTCAGAGGTCCGTGGCTCGATTCCCGGCGAAGGCGTTGCACATTTTTCATCTCTCTTGTTCCAAAAAAATACCTAATGTCTCTACAAGGTGACCAGATATTCATTGATAGAATTGAATACCATTCTAAAAAGGCATGGATATGTCTCGTCATAGTATATTAACATATTAGATGATGGAAAGGTCAAGGATATTTTAGGATGTTAATATTTTGGAGCTAATTCAGCGAAAATTACGCAGTTTTTGGTCAGCCATTTACGTGGCCTGAAAATACTGTGATGAAATTAGTAGCAAAATAAACATAAAAAAGCTTGCTGTTAAAAATGCGAGGATTATTACCATGGATGTCCGACCAATATCTTTTGATACGGCATTTTAGACAATACATGTTGTTATTTAAATTAAAAACATTTGCATTAAATCAGTTTTACTTATTACTTCGGCTTTAATACAATTTCTATTTTCATCAACGTCTACCAGTTGCAAATATCATTTAAAATGGCAAACAAATTAAAGTTTAAGTAAGCTTTTTGTTTCCATGGGTTTCAGTGAGTGAGACAACTTTTGGCAGCTCAGGGAGGCCTTCAGTTTAGTAGTTTTGCTGATGCTGAAATCCAATATGTCGGCTTAAGTTTCTATTAGTCACGACTGCTTCGCGAGCACTTAAGGTTGAGTCAAAGTGTATTTCTGTTTGCTAATTTTGTACTCTGTATTTTTTCAAATTGAATGTTCCTCGAAATCTAGCTTAGTTGTTATTAAACTTTTCAGTTTGTGTAATTGTCAAATGGAAGTCTCAATAAATAGCTTTACTTTAAACATATACACTTGCAGTGATAGTTTTAGTTTAGACGGCAAATGGGACGGAAAACGGTTCAACAGTTACTTAGGCTTTTTACAGGTGAATTGACAATTGTGAGCAGCTGTTGGCGCAATTGTATAGTAGAGCTCATGTGCATATAAAATTTTCTCCGGAGGTAACCCTGCCTGTAGCCTGCCCCTACAGATTGCACTTTGTTAGTACATCGACAAGCCCTTAGGTCTGGAAGAGGCTATGAGAATATTAGTGTAACTCGATAATTACTTTAGAGGAAGAAACTCCGCACTGAGTTTCATGAGAAGTCTCTAAAATCAGTATTTTCTTTACTCACTTGGTGAACAGTAGACTGTCAGTAAAGCACATTAAAAAGATAGATGCTGGGCTTGTTTAAATGTAGCGAGGAGAAATTTTTAGGAGAATACAGCAATGAATTACATAATTTCAGTGTGTTTAAGAAGATGCTGATAAAGGCTTTTATCAAATTAAGAGACAAATCTTAAAATCTGAAGTAGTATATTCGAAGTATTAGATGGCTTAACGTCCTTCCTTTTACTGAAAATTGAGAAGTAATATTGCTGGAAGGAAGTCAGATATTGAGGTGACACCGTTGGTTAGGGGACTAGATTGTTGCCACAGAATCAAGATTTGTTGAGTTATGGACTTAAGAGGAATTGTTTTGAGTTAACGGTAAAATATGAAAGTCTTAGGTTGGCCGAAAATGGGTTTACTGCTAGGTATGCTGATAACTGAGATGGATAGATTTGATAATAGCCATAGATGATAGAACTTTTGGAGGCATAAATATGAATATTGAGCAGTAGTAATTAGTAATCGTAGACCCCTTTTCAAAGTAGCTCGAAATAATTCCGTTACACCCAGCCTCCATAAAAAGAGCAATAGGCATTTTTACATACGTTTATTTTAAAATCAACGCCTCTAATACACGTAACTGAACTGTTCGACACTGGAACTATTGATCACTAGAACACTAGAGCTATTGGACCACTATAATGATCCTATAGTTCGGTAGGTCTGGTTTCAAGAATATTAGCATAGGTATAGAAATTTAAGATGATCCCTTATCGACCACATTCTGATGTTGCAGAGCATGTTCAGTAGAAATATAATGGCTGACATTTGGTTTTGGTCATACGTGTTTCTCAATTTTATCAGCAAATATCAGCTACTAAATATAAGCAAAATAATATTGTTTTTTACAGCCACATATACAATTGATCATCTTTTTTTTAAAATCTGTTTGAATCTGCTTTGAAAAATGTTATTAAAACATTTTTGTAAATAAATAGTCAGCTAGTTTGTCAGGATTCTAACCAACCTAGCAATCAAAGCTCTAAGAACTTTGCAATACTGCAGTTGGTGGGCATCAGGCACCCTATGTAGCTTCATTTCTTTCTCTTAAAGTCAGAAAACTATTTAAATTGAGGTCTATAAAAATTCAATAGTTTACTCTTGTTTATCTTTATTCCTTTCTTCCTTTTAGTTATATTAACTTCTCTAAAATGACGGAGATTAATTATTTCTTTCAATTTCTCGTTTAATCTTTATTTGGTCATTATTCTCATATTCTATGTGTGTTTCCTTAGTAAAGAAAAGTCTTTGTTTTATTAAAACAACTGGAATGACATCAACTTTCATTTCGCTTATTTTTTTATTACAGCGCAAATAAATGAAATGAAGTTTTATAACTAGAATCATTAATATCATTTGCAATCAAAGGAAAACTCAAAAAAGCATTTAAGCCCTCACCAATTTGTTTTAAATCCAGTGGACTTCATGCACTTGTTCATTTAAGAAGACATTCTAAGCAATTGCTAGTCTTTCTGCCTAGCAATTCGAATTAGATTAGGACTTCAACGCATAGTTTATCATTACGGGGAGTTTCAAGAGGTAATTCATCATGTGAGACAAGCTTTGTGATTACTGCATCACAATAGACTGCCTGAATTTTACTTTATTTGTTTGCCTGGCAGATTGCTATCGATAATCTATTACAGTCGGAAATCTTTCAGACTTTCATGGAAGAGGAATTAAATTTATTAATGGAACGAAAGTTAATTTTGATTAAATATTTTTACACTCTGTTTTATTAATTATGCGCTAATAAGATTCTAGTACTTTACCATTTACGGAAAATAAACTTTTAATGTGAAACCAAAGACAATTTATCTCATATATTTATCCATGGTAAAATCATTGAACCGAACTTAGACTTCAAAGATATCTACCGTGTAAATCACTGTTCCCATCTCAGGTATTATTTGATGAGCAAGTTATAGGCATTATGATAAGACTAATAATTTTACTGTAGATCTCGAAGATATTAAAACGAACTGAATTATTTAAATAAGAAACAATGAATAAGGGTTTTTGTTTTAATTTAATGGCAGGCACTTGCCTATTCAGCACTGCTCATTCCCAAGGTCAGAAGTGGAGGCACCTAATAGGTGGCCATTGTTGCCTACTATGAAGAGATGGAAAGTTCCAACTACGCCTTTTCTGGGAATCGTACCCGTACCCTTCGGTACTGCAGTGGGCTTCTCTAACCACAAGGCTGTCTCGGCGGCAAGTCTGAAAGTAGAATATTCATTTTCCTTTTACAACCAAAGTCTTGGGAAGACTGTAGCATAGATATATCAAAGACATTATAGGTAATAAACGTCCGCGTCTTATATGACATTTGAACACACGTCAACGGAGTAAAAATCGATTACCTTTCATGCAATTTTGGGTAGATCTATGCATATCGATATAGAGTGGATCTATCTATGCTTATCGTTATAACTAGTTTCATAATACTTTTGCAGAAAACATTTGTAAGATTCTTATGTTTCTTATGTTAAACTAAACAGCTACTATGATCTGTACTGTAATTTCTTCTTTCCGTATTCTTCAGCAGAATGTAAATTAGTTTTTAGACTGTATAAGCTGAGGGTTTTTGAAATTCAAAGACAGTTTTCTGTCACTCGCACCGAACTGTTTGAATTCGCCACCTTTACAAAAATGTCTCGACTTTTGCATTGCCTAGCAGATGAAATTTTAAACTTATGCTCCGGTAAAAGACATTGAGCCAGCTTGAAGCTCATGTTATTAAATGTGTAGTCGTTGACTACGTTATCAACATTTAAAGCTAATGGACTATTATTGTTTTATTTACATCGCCAAGAGTACTAGTTTTTGTCTGTAGCACAAGTCATGACTTTTATGTTAAAGGTTCCGATTAAATTAAAAGCTTATTAGAAACCATTTGGAGGCTTTATCATAATATTTCAGTGTAGCTGTATCTCTTTAACCTACCTAGTAGGAATGTAGGACTTAAAATCGGTTACCAGAACGAGTGCAACCTTACAATTTATACAAATTTGTTACTTGTTTATTGCAAAAAACTCAGCAGTTGTTTTAAAGCGATTGAAAACTGCACATTTTAACCTAAACGTTACAATTTAAATTATACACATGAAATGAATTCCCAAATTAAGGCTTGTATTTTGTAAATAAGGTAATTTTGACAAAAATGTGAAAAGATAAGGAATAAGTAATAAAAAAACAACGTAAGAATAACATCTGTGTCAGTACGCAATCAGTTAAGCCGAAAGATCGATAAGAGAATTCTACACGGAACAGAAACTCATTACATCAGCTAATGGAAATTATGTGACTTCTTTGACAATATCCTGCTCAGGAGATAATTGGTAAATTCTTTATAAGTCCGATGAAGTAGAGGAAAGAGTATTTTGTATCTTTCACTCGGAAAAAAATTTCTCGGGAACAAAATGATGGAAAAAAGCGCTTAATCTAATTTTGACCAACATTCCAACCGACACAATTCTCTGAAACCAAGCATGGAAGGAAAAAAGAAAGAGCGAAGCAATCTCCGCTTTATCCAGAAATGTACTGATATCCAGCCAAATAACTCTAATAAAAAATGCCGCTTCTAGCGTGGTCAATCGAGAAAACTCATATACACCTCATGTCATCCCCGAAGAAATTTCTGCTCCAATGCCTCAGATCACTAGGATCGGAGCTGATTGGTTCTTGCTGTTGGGACACGTTCTGCTGTTCCTGTTTCCTTCTTTTGTTTCTGTCTCCTTTTACTTCCTTCCGTATGGTCTAAACGGATCACCGGTTATTGGACTAATTTCCTTCGGTGTGGGGCAAAGTAAAAAGGATTAGATTGAAAATGCCGGGCCTGGATATAGGTTTCTTTGATTCCAATGAGAAACGATTGTCGAACTCTTTTATACAGATAAGAAACTTCTAGAAGTTGACAAAATTGGACGAAACAGATGAGGATGAAATCTATCGAAGGCGGTATTTGGAAGAAGCGTATTTCAAATTTCGCTTTTTCTGTGTGAGATACAAATTGCTATCCCATTTTGTTTTATCTAAGTGGAAGGTAACTAACTATAGATTGCGAAAGGATCGAAAATAAAATTTTTAAGCTTAAACTGTTTTATGTACTTTAAATCTCCTTCAATGAAGTTTTTATTGTTCACAACATAAATGCGTACAGACTGATTGAGTACAGAATGCGTTCACAACATAAATGCGTACAGAATGCGTACTTTGTGAAACAAAACAAGGAATGTTCATATGGAATTTTATAATTTTTAATGAGAAATATTAATGGATTAACACGAAACAGAACATCAGACAAGAATGCCTTTAATCATTTACAGGAAATGATTCATACCTGAGTTTAATCAATAGAATTACAAATTAATTTCTTAGTTAATCATCAAGTTAAATTCGTAATATATTTCCAAAAATCTCCTTTGAAAGTTTTGTGCAGAATAAGCCCGCGCAACAATAGGGCTAAAAATGTAGTCAGCAATAAGGGTAATTCTTGCAAAAATTAGCTTTACTATTTCCTTGTAAGATGTATATATATTTTCTAAATTTATAGAAACGAAATGCACTTAAGTTAACGACTGTATTTTGTTAACAATTTCACATTTTGTTTTTAAACTTGCTGCTACTTTGCCACATAAGTCTGACTTTTGCAATAATGAAACTAAGAATTTTTACATACTGGCAGAAATATAAATTCAATTCATTTATATTTAGAGGGATAACAAATCAGTAAAACGTACCAACGTACGTTGTTCATTCTAAACATCGCTACTTCTTGAAAATGTTTCGTGTGCGTCATACAGCTTTGTTCATTTGGTTTGATTTCTCTAATTATTTTCTTTAATGAACTAAAGACGAAACTTTCTGAATTAATAATTCTTCTAATATTTTTAGCTATGACATTCAAATTTTCCCGTAGTTTTTAATGTCAATCTCTTTTTTAAATATTTGTATTTTTTGTTTTCCTCTGTGGAGTTGTAAGGTTTTAGTTAAACTAACAAAGTTTTATTTTAATTTTCCTTTTTCTATCTGTTCTCATTTCAACTTCCCGTTAGAATAAGCGCACGTTTCAGCTTTATGCTAATTTGAAGTGGAGCCAAGTTCTATTTAAACGAGAGGTAGGAACCTCTCAGTGTGAGAGAGCTTTTAGTCTCAGACCACTGTTACTCTGTTCGACGTTCGCCTGACCAGCTAGTATTTAAATTCTAAGCCGTAGCGCTGTTACGCTATTACTTATTGAAGTAAATCTAAATGCGTTGGTATTAGTCAAATCTTGCTACACATCCTTTAGTTTAGAGGCCAACCTCGCGTTCATAGCTCTGTGAGCAACGACTACTTAATTTCTAATTAATTTTAGTTTAAATTATCTGATTGTTCAGTTTAGACCCAAGTGGCGGTCATTATTTTCTGTATCCCTCCCGAGTTGGGAAGTGGCTGTAAATAATTATGGTTTAATAAAAGAGGATTTTAAATCCATCTTACGTATAATTATTCTATCACTTAATCACAGTATTCTACCACAGAACATAGCTGCATTCAGCTCCCTGTTCAAGATCAGGACTTAACATTTCACGACGAAGATGTTAACCAAGAATATGCACCATACACTCAGTCCTGACAGAGTTACTAAAACCTTCTTTTTGTTCTATAAATTGACGATACATTTTTTATAATTCATGTAGGTATGACAACATAAGTTTAGGAGACATGTTTTTAAACTACACTGGTGATTGGCATATTTAACTGCAGAAATGCTTCGCAGTTTAATAGTCAAAATTTTAAGCACCTTTAATTAGATAACATAAAAGTAAATTTATGTACGTTGCAAATTTGGAAGAGGTAGTATCTCAGACGAAAGAGAATATTTTATTTTACATTTTAAATCGATATGTTATGTTTTTATTACAATCGTGAGACGGTATAATATCTGTGAAATGAAATAAAATCATAAGAAGATGAAATAGTTTTAAATTTTGAAATTTTGAATAAATACTTTGTAACGTTCTTCTCTGATATGAATCGGAAAAATTGCTGCTTGTCGGAAAGCTGGCAAAGACATAGAATAAAGAAGAGATATTGCAACATTATTTATATTTTTAGGAGATTTGAAATACATGAGAACTATTGCAGCACCTGAGGAAATTAATGCGTCCACCTCTATGAAAATGTCTTCATCTTCTCACTACCAACATTTAAGAAGATTAACGATGATTTGTATTTCATTTTCTAGTTCATTGTTATGAGAAAGAAAAAAAAACCTTTTTTAATAATTTTCGTATCACCTTTATTACAAACAACATAAAATTTCCGGAAAACGTGAAGAATCTTATCATATTTTTAAAATGCTTTGCCTCACATATCATATCTTAAATACACAAATCGAGAAACTTAGTTTTCTACAAATCATTAACAAACACATGGTAAATACGAATGCAAAAGTTATATATAGAGGTCGCCCCGACTGAAGTGAAAACGGCTCAATTGAAACGGTGAAAAAAAATAGCATTTGCACTAATCTCAGTCCGAAATTCATTTGCCTTCGATATTTTGTTACAGTTTCTTGAGGGTTTTGTGTTTTTAGAGTTAAATGCATATTTTATAATGAAAAGAAGTAATTGTAAGCAAAAGTAGTGAACTGTAAATTTTGATTCACGTGCAGCATTAAAATATTTATTTTCATTAATAAATTATGATTAATACAATTATGGTTATATAAAAGAGTTTCAAAGAAGCGAGTTGGATGTATCAGACATAACAACAAATTACTCATGCCCCCCTAAGCGAATACTTGGCATAAGCTTGTTGTCAAAAATAATTAATACGGACCATTCTTTGGTTATTGTAGAATTTCGAGCTTGAACGAGATTTTCTAAGGCTTGAAATTACAGAATTATCAGATTTCTGATTACTTACAAAACGTTGTTAAGAATTCCTTTGTATTTTATTATAAATATTTAACAATTATGCTAAAGTGCTTCTAAGTTTCAACATAGGTTCCTCATGTTAATGCCACAGGATATTACGCCAGCAATTGAAAAGCAGTAATTGCAAATAAAAATGTAAATATTCCCATTTGCAAATGAAAGTATTATTTCTTTATGCTAATTAACAGAAATTGTGAATACACCACTGAGCATGTTTACCATGTAACTTTCGAACTACTAGAGCAAAATATGTTACTGAATTTTTGAGAATGTTTCAGCAATCTTTGAGGATTTGTTCATAATAACTAATCGAAACATTCTCTTAAATGAAACATCTCTGTCTGTGTTAAAAATATTTTTCATAAACAGATATTGAGACCCAAAATTTCATTTACATTGAGCTAAAATTATCTTCATTTAAATTATAAAAACGTGAACTGTGTTTATTTGTGTCAAGAAAGAAGCTTTTAGTTTTTTCTGTGATTTAACTAACTTTTGTGAGAAATCGTGTCGAAATTAGTTTGCATTTTCCGTCTTTCTTTTTATCTAAAATTCGAAAATTATAATCATAGATGATCAGTTAAAGTTTACTGCATTGCTTTGCTCTTTTAAGGAAATTTATTCTCTTTAAGATGCTTAAATGTTATTAAAGCTTTGAATTTATTATTTTATTTTATAATATTTTCATTCGCTCAAAAAAAGCAGAAGCTCAGATAAGATCTTTTTGTCGTGTCACAAAAAGTGAAGATTATTTATTGAGGGATATATCAATATTAATTGAGCATTACTTCATTGAAGCAGAATATACTTGACTATAGACCTCTAGACATGACAGTTCACGTACTGTTCAGCAGATGCAGACGCAATGTAAATTGATCGTGAGCACTGCGAGAAAAAATTCGGATTACTCGTTATTTTAAAAAACCTACAAATGTATGTATTGATATTTAGGTTTTTTAAAATACTATAATTACACATCTTTGCTTAAAATTTATCTCTGATTGTCACATTCCTATACACGCACAGATAAACTTAACATTTATATATATTCTGGTTTACATTAGTTCCGTGGTGTGTCTGGAGAAAATATATTGTCTTCTTTGACAGAGAAAACGCCTAGCCTCGAACCCATTAGTTCGACTGGATGGAATTTTATTGTACGTAAAAAGTGTAGCGCACAACACGCACCTATACTCATAACTTAAAGAACTTAATATTTACCTGTATTCTGCTTTATATTTATCTCCAGCTGATGGTAATTATCTGTATAGTTTGTCTGGACAAAGTATTTATTGCCTTTATTTCTGGATTACAAGTGTAGGCTCGAACCCCTTAGTACGAACAAAAGGAATTTTACTTTACGCAACAAGCATTGACAATTCTAAAATTTGCTGCATGCAATTTAATCGAATTAAGAAAACCTATGCGATTAATATATGAAAATGACTATAAAATACATTATGAGGTTGAAAATATTCAAAATGCTTTGCACAACTAAGCTACACTCCTGCTACTTCTCATTTAGAAAACTCTTAAAACATTAAATAAATTCATGGACGCTGCGTTTTACATTGATTTACTTTAGATTAAAAATACGGTGGTTAATCCAGAAAATTCACAAGAAATCTTAAGTCAAAATTGAGGTTCCAGTAAAAGTTCAGGAATATTTCGTTAATCTATGATATTTTGATAAACCTATAAGATATCTTCTGCTGATCAACCAATTTTTATGATGTGAATAAGTACTATAACTTTGTCTTTTCATTATCCTTCACCACGATGCAAATAAGTTATGATTGTTTAAGGCGAGGGTTTTGAATGTTTTAGATTTAAAGCTTTCGTCAACGACTCTCACAGCGTTACGTTCCGTCGGCCATCTCTGCCAGTTAGTATTCAGGCATTAGCCATTTTGCTAGCGTAAGTTAAATTTCGTCATTACAAGTTTTGAGCCAATGCTTAGTTCAGGCAATTTTGTGTAGTCAGTTTTCTCTTCTCCAATACCTGCAAGTGGCGGAGTTTGGTTTCACGGAAAAGCTTTGTCTTCTGTCAGGTTCAAACTTTAACAAAACGGTATAGTTAAAATCCTCCCACAAAACTGTCATATTTCCGTAGACGAAGAGATAACTTGCTAATGTAATGAAACTAATGAAATCTAATGGATCTGAAGGGTATTTGTATTAGTATCAGACAGTATGGAAGGTATAAATTTTAGTCGGACGTACCGACGACCTTTTATCACCAACGTTGATTCATTATTTCTGGATAAAATTACTTATAAGCTGTTCTTGTAAAATATCTTATAACATTTGTGCTCTAATATTTTACACATGGCATGAATCAAACAACATGAAAATGTATTATTGAGACCGGATATTAAGAATACTTAAAAGTATTATAGAAAAGTTGAATCTTGGTTAAAATATATTCTGAATAAAATATAATAAATAGAAATCAAATAATTAATGTAAAGTAAGTGTCATTCGGATTTTACGATTGCCAAATTAGTTGGCTGTATTAAGAAAAATGAAGTTTATATTTTACTGCAGAGAATTTTTTGAACTTCTTTCTTGTTGATCTTTCAGTTGTTTTCATTGATTTGTTCAAAATAACTCATTATATCCATTTTCGTATTACATTGTTGAGACATTAGGTATTTTTTGATACTGAGAGACGTAAAATGATCAACGCCATAGCCGGGACTCGAACCACGGACCTCTCGAAAACCCGCCGAGCGTGCTGACCACTACACCACGCAGGCATGCGAAGAAGGCGGGAGAAATACCTTATGTAACTGTTCCCCTTTTAAAGGGAGACTGGGGATTAAGGAGCCCGAGTTGCCATGATAGTGGAGAATCATCATCCACACCTTTTTAATTCGGGCGCAGTGTAGAGATATTATGTATTTATGAAGCAGGAGATGGGGCTCGAACCACGGACCTCTCGAAGACGCGCCCAGTGTGCTGCCCACTACACCACGAAGGTACGCGAAGAAGGCTGGAGAAATACCTTATAACATTAGACTATTCCTGATCTTTTATATATACTAATTATATTACATTACACTATTCTTGATCTATTACATTACACTATCACTCTTATTTGCCTGATTTGTTCACGATAAGGATTATTATTTGTTTTTATACTGCAATATGATATCCCTAATCTTAATCTCTTAAGATATTCGAAAGTAAAAATGTCACTAGATGTTCAATAATATCAATCTTGTAGCACGCTTTAGAAATTATATTGTGAAATTATATAACCTGTTTATATATATCTCGACGATCTTTTTTAACCCAGAATCCTCAAAATGCGTCGTAAAATATGTAGGAGAGGCATAGAATATTAACATGAATCATGTTTACAGAGGAAAGCAGGATAAGAAATGGATGGCTGCAGATCAGCATTTGGGAGTCCATGCTCCCGAGATGGGTGAACATGCATCATTTTACGAATCATGATTTAACATACATAAGTTTAGTGCAAGAGTCAGCAGACGGTAGTGGATGAACTGCTTCAAAATTCTGCAAAACATCAGGTGCATTTCAAGTATTCTGCAATACAATGCGATGTCGGTATTAGGCAAGCAACAGGGCAAACAGCAAAACTTTGAACAGCTCTTATGAAGCTGTATTTTGGGTTTACCAGTTTTTCTTTCAAATTTCACTTAAAGAAGAGCTCTCCACTGCATTCGGAATTGCATTTTTACAATACCTTTGTGTCCTTTCTGTCTATTGTCGTTGGTCTGTGCGATTATGTTCAATTGTGTGAATATATTTTATACCGATGTTTGTAAGTTCTCTCAAATTTTGTACATGCGATTTAGACATAATATGTATAACTTTCTTTAGACTGAATTTTTCTTAAAGGAGCAATATCTTGCATTATTGTAACATTCTTTATTTCAAATTGGTAAGTGGATAGGTAGTGCAAAGCATTCGAAGACTTATTTCGTATGAAGAATGCCATCAAAGATTACAGTTTGAAGAAAACATGATCTTATTTACTTACCTAGGGGAAAATCATGGATAACCTTACATAGGATCTATCATATTGTCTAAAATTTAAACTTGGACAGCGATTTCAACCACTGAGATCAACTTTCGAAAAACTAAAAGTTTATTGTTTTACGTATTTTAACACATAGTTTCCATTTTGACAGCCTATTTCATTTCGTTCAAAGGAAAAGCAACTATCTCAGAATATCTGAGTTTAATTTTGTTGGGTATTCATTCTTTTAACGCTGACCCAAGCTCTGAAGCTCTGAACTAATAATTTTCTAGTTTAAACGTTCACCAGCTGAGTTTCATTTCGGAAGATTAAACCTTATTATAAAATAAGTTCTTTATCAAATAAAAACTTGTAGAAAGGAATAAAAATCTTTCAACCAAAGCAATTTAATTAACGAATCAGAGCATAATTTTGAAAGTGATCTTTTGCTATTCTAAGTCTTGTTATCAAATGACACTATAGTCTATCAGAGAGGAAAATTGATAGAAATAATTTTAAACCTGAAGAATAACTTTGCCGGAAATGTACCTTAGCTGGCAGCTTGTTCAAGAGCACTATTTAATTCATCCTTCGAATTTACGTTGGAATGACACTTCGGGTGCGAACAGTTAGATAAGAGACATTTATAATGGAATAAGGAAATCTTTATTTGGTTTACTTTTCAGCTTAGCTCAGGGAGTTTAATTTATCGATCATGCTTAAACTGAGTACTTCAGAAAACTTTATTGACTCTTCTTTAAGACTTGACGAATGAAAATCGACAAAGCATGTAATCAAATACTTGGATAGATCGTTACCTAAAGGGTCGTAATCGATTTTAAATCTAGTGTAACTTGTGATTCCGCCAAAGCCAATAATCAAGTAACAAAGTGGGACACGAAGGCATAGAAAATTTTATCCTTTTATCTGAAATGCTGACTCTCTTGCAATTGTTCTTATCTTACTGCCAATATTCTGCTGCTATGATGTTTCATATTATTGATGATACAATTAAGTCACCAACTTTTCAGATGTTGCTGTAGTCTAACATAAAGGTTAAGTAGAAAGAGTATATTAAAGTTTAAAAGATGTTTAGATAATTAAATACTCAATAATAAATTATAAATATTTGTGGCCCAAACGATACTTATCATGATGACTTCTTTCAAGAAAACTGGTTGTTATTAAGCTACGTATAATGGAATTTCTAATGTAACTTAACAACAACCAGTTTCCTATAAAGTATTCATTATAATAATAATAAGGTATATGTTTCTGGGAGATTGGTAAATTTTCTGTGATTTAAAAGCTTTAGCTTCTCAGACGTTTAATGACTAAATCTATAGTCTACGGAATAAAATAAAATTTGCCATCTGTGATGCACATTCTTAAGTAAGATATAAATTTACACTACTAGTTCGTAAACATAAAAATAACTTTTAGTATTCAAAAAAGCAAGTGATTGCAGATATTTGAGATTTTTGTTCTACACAGAATGCAGCGAATGTTCAACTTGCAAAATTAAAGTGTAAAAATTAAATGTGTTTATTTCTTTTAAGTGGTATATATAAAGAAGAAAGTTTGTGTGTTTGTCCTCTAACTACTCAGCTACTGCTATAGCTTTCGTCACCATGTAGAGTCATTAGGATATTTTTGAAAGAAAGATATATAAAAAATAAGCAATGCCCTTGCCGGGATACATAATTCACAAGTGCACATCAGCATAGTCACTGAGGGAGGGGTTTCGAAAATGGACCAATGAGCTTCTATTACTCTTGTGACTGTGAATCTTTGAAACTGGGCATATGAACTTACGTTGTTTACGTTTTAATTTGCATTTGCTTCTCAGTTTTAAATGTTTGGCGTAACAGTAGAAATTCTCGCAAGTGCTTTCGCTCTATGAGTTTACTTAATCGCTGGACATTTTATTTTCGAGATTTTTATCACTTATTGATATTCGGATTGGTGTTCGCGGCATATTATCGCTCTTTACATCGAGAAAATGACTCAAGCTATAAATAGCCTCGAATATTATGCATTTACTAATATCTGTGGATTAATAGAATTCTCAAGAATATAATTTTTTTTGTTCAGCTGAGAAGTACTGGAAGTGTTACAATGAATCAAGTATTTTCTTATTTCAGCGCTTGCATTCTCTCGATTTTGAAAGTGTAAGACTCAAAATATATATTGTGTATGATCTATTTATATATATTGTAACATTAAAAGTTATATATAAATAAATTAAATATATTCTTTGTGAATAATACAATTTCATTCTGTTTGAAGAGTATTTCTTGCGCAGAAAATACATTTAAGAGTAAACAATTATTAAATGTGAAATTTAACACACTAAATGTATAGGAATCCAAATGAATATTCATGGCAAATCTAGTATGACAGTAGTATCGCAATTTTTACCTTAGTAATCTGAAAGTCAGTTAGACTGTAGGTTTCAGTCTAGGCAGCATAATTTTTAAGATGCATGTATATATAAATATAATGTGTACCATTTTAAAAGGTAATTTAATGTTGAATTAAAATCATTTAATAGAAATTAATACAGAACTTTACTTACAAAAGTAAAGTTTTAAATAACAGTATGCAACTGTAGCAGCACGAATGAAATTCCTGAAAAGCACCGAGAAACCATATTTTGATCCGTCGACATGTATTTGAAGTTCTTTTCAGCTTTTCAACTTCTTAGTATTCACAACATCAAGCTAATTTTGATGAACCATGAGTAATTATAATTAAAATAAAATTCTATTTGCAGAATGTTTGTACCTTTTAATACAGCAATAATTCTGCTCAAATATGAGTAACATTTTAAATTAGCATTTGTTTTTGTTGTTCCATAGCTTTTCTCTCTGCAAAGTAACAGCATTCATAATATTTTAAGTAGTATATTTATGAATAATTAAATGAATCTGGATTAAATGTGATTCCTTCACGCAGGTGCAAAATACGGTTATAATAATAATAATATGCAATTGGCATAATTTTATTCAGAGTTTTTAAATTGCTCTCAATAAACTTGTACAATTATACCTAAAAATTGTATGATAGTTTTATTCCAAATGTATAGAAATATGCTTTTTTATCTGAACTGAAAGTGGTAACTAAAACAAATTTTAAGTAATAATAACAGTTACCATTTTGCAGCCAATTACCCTTTAATACAAAGTGTTACTTAACTGTTATAAGACTTGTAAATTTAAGTACATACTTTTACTTTACCATATGAAGAATGCTGACAAATGTAGTTTCTTGAAAATAGAAACCGAGATTGATCAGTCGAAGTTTTGCGGAGTATCCAACATGTGTTTGTATTCCAAATTCTTTCAAACAGGTAGTGAAATCTTCACAATTGCTTATATTTGATCTAACTTCGCAATGAAAATTTTCAGAAGAAATAGACGATGCTTTAAAATTATTTTGTACAGAAAATTCCGTGGCAAAATGTTTTCAACTATCTTGCTTAAAGCGCGCCGAAGGTCATTTGGCATGATAGAAATATTACTGGAAGCCAATTGGTCCAGCCTAGAAGCCGCTCCCTTAGGTGGCTACACAGATGTGTACTTCGGAAATATGCTGCTGGGACTCGAACCACGGACCTCTCGAATTCTCGCTAAGCGTGCTGACCACTACACCACGAAGGCATGCCATGAACGCGGGATAAACCACCTTATATACTCCCCATTTTAAAGGGCGACTGGAGATTAGGGGAACCAATCGCCAAATTCTGGTGGTGGAGAATCAACATACAACATGTTTTATTAGTTTGGGTGACAGTGTAGAGACATTAGTTTTTTTTAAAGCAGGAGAGATGAAAATGTGTAATGTCCTCGCCGGGATTCGAACCACAAACCTTTCGATATCGAATACGCGTAGAGCGTGCTTGATCGTGACAACCAAACTTCCTACAACAAACTACCTTACAACCAAACTTCCTACAGTTCTTTTTTAGGTCCTTGAAAAGCTCGGCGTCCACTTTTTTTTAAAAAAATAAAGAAACTAAAATCAGAGCTATTAGTTAAAAACTCGGAAAACGATAATTTCCGTCCTCATTCTTCCGAGTGACAACCGTCTCGCAAGTTGGAGATGAAAATCTGCTTTATGTCACAAGTTGTTGCCACTGCTCGCTTTCAAATCCTAGGGTTTGATAATAAAACATTTCTAAGTTTTAGGAGGAAATAAAAATAGCATTGCCAAACATTATTATAATACATTATTCCCGATTCCAAAAATTCGTGGGAAGCCATCTCGACTATTCCCATCTTCGTACGACTTTAATCAGTCGAAATATTAATACTTCTTTATATATATATATATAAAGAAGCATGTCTGTTTGTGTGTTTGTTTGTTTGTTCGTGTTATTAATTTCTGATTTATTATGATAAATGTTTTGCCACATTTCAGCGACAAAAATTGAATATAGGTGAAATATTAGATGGAATTTGAGCTTTTACGACCATTTGATTAGAAAGACGAAAATAATAAAAACTGAGTACCATTGTTGCTGATGTAATGAAAGAGAATTAGCTTATTTTTCTATGGAAATTTTTTACGTGGGTTCCGTGTCGCATCAGACTGAAAAATGTATGATTATGAATTTTATCTTTTGCATCGTTATTAGAGAAGGATTACAGCGGTACCGTTCTCTCTGTTGCTAGATGCATTAATCTCAGTCTAACTTAACTGACATCGGGTACTCTAGCTAGTAAATTTATAAATTGTCGTAAAACTTCCTTTTCTTCTCAGAATGGTGACTGTAGAAATAAATATTGGAGAGATTTGCGAAATAATAAATTAAGTGAACGATTGCAAATATTGACTTCATATTTATTCATTTCTTTAAATTGTTTTACTTTGAAATTTTATGCTAGAAATATGTTTCAATTCAAAAGCGTCTTCGAAAGACGTTATTAAAGCTATTTTTACATTTTACTTTCATTACCTGAAATTAAATTTCGAGAATTGCAGAACTTATCTTTTGTGTAAGATTGAGTAACACAGTTGCGAAATATGTTTCTAAAATAAGACAAATGTTTTGAAACTGTTATTATACTGTGTTTTTAATGACGCAGATCGTTTTAAACGTTTAATGTACTGATAATATGCTAGGAGTAGTATGTTATTTCTACATTAAAGAAACATGAATTAATGAATGCGAATAAATTAATCCTGGTATAGTTTATTCATTCTGGCGTAATGTCTTTAGTTGAAGACAAAGCAAGATATTTTGCATTATAATATGAATATTGTAAATGTGCGTGACAATGCATTTAATTCATTTCTACTGAGAAATAGTAGTAATAGATAAGATCTCCAATTTGAATATTATCTCTCTACTTACAGAATGATATTTTGCTGTAATAAGAAAGTTTTAACGAAGAAAATTCTTGTTAACTCGTTCTTGTGATAGGTAAACTTCGCTTTAAAGCGACATCTAATTATGCTTCGAATTTACCAATATATCGATAAAAGGAATGGAATAACAAAACTTTAAATCTTAACACACGTACATACGTATGTAAAACAAGAAAAAGTGCAGCAAGCGTTATTTATTTAGCATGTTCATTTTAATTTCCTTATAGTTATTTTTAGCTTTAAGCAGCCCAGGCGGTATCGTGGTTAGGGGAGCCGACTGCGATACCAAAGGGCCCGGGTTCGAATCCCAGAGAAGGCATGGTTGTAAGTGTTCGTCCCTTCATAAGAGACAAAGGTGTCGTAGGTAGCTCCATAATAAAGTGACCACCACTTCTGGGTCTAGTACTGGCCAAGCCGAAGTCGGCTGAGGCCAACCATTGAGAAAAAAAGAACTTTAACCTGTTACCTTGTTTTTGTTTTTGTTTCCCACCAACAATTCCTTGTCAGAATGAGTTTTTAAGATCGCTTTTTGTGTAAATGTTTTGTTTTCTGGCCACGTCGTTGCCTTAAGCCAATTTTACTACAGTCGGTAGTATTGTTACAGGTTTATAGTATTTGCCGGTGAGGTTTAAATAAGGTCAACTCGTTTGGTTATCTCTGTACAGCTTCGGCTAAGTTTTAGTTAGTTAGAATTCTTCCTATTTTCTATCTTAAGTTAAGGCAAAAGTGGAAACTTTCCTCTAAGCCTAAGAGGAACAGACTGTGAATATTCTTGAGTTAAAATAAAAGGGTATTTTAACTCTTCGTTGAATTCGTTTCGTTCGTTCTTTGAAGTTTTAAGAAACTAACGAAATTCTCTCTACAGACTTATCAAGTATTCTAGTTGCCAAGGACTATCAAATTTAACTATAATATTATAGTACATAAAGAAAGATTAGATTTCTTTCCCCTTTTATTTATAATCTTGTTAAAGATTCTATTAGCAATAATTTTAAGCTATAATAATCTAAGCTAATAGTTCATTACATTGTAGCGCTCACAATAATAGCACTTACGGAGCTAATGTTCCGTTCTACATGTTCATCGATTTGGAGTAATATATGGCAACACGTGATGAAGTATCAAAACACAATACATTCTCCGGTATCCTACAGGACAGTTCCAAAGACAAGTGTACAATCGTCGAAAAGCTACGACATACAAGCTGAAACGATCAGCAACACAGTCTTCAGGCTATAACGGTGAAGACAGCTTCAGGTTAAAGCACTGAAATACAGCTCTCGACTCGGACTATAGCTCTCAGGCTAATCTCTGTACCGAAGACACTACTTTCTCCCTGGGCAGGGAGGGTGTATAAACTTTCACCTACCTTCGAGAATATTCCAGAGAAAACATTTAAGAAAACGTTCTAGAACGTTCTCGCTCCGTCCATAGCATATCGCCCCTTTGTCGTCAAATATCTCCAAATGGACGATTTCCCGCCAAACCTGGCAAATTTCCCTTGTCACATTCCTGCACTCCTAACACCGCTTTGCGGGAAAGCTGTCTCACTGCAGCTGGGTATTTTGCAACAATATTTATGTACGTTTATTCACTCTGCACACAATATCGGTGCGAACGTCGAAAGTCATAAAAATGGGAAATATAATATTTGATAAACATTTGCAAAATATATCACCCAACATATGTTTCTAATATCCCAACTGGTAATGCAGTATTATACAAGTCCATGGATACATTTATCTTAAGCAAACAGCAAGGATTTCTAGAAAAATCAGTGCAGCAAGAAGATAAAAAGGTCTGGTTCACCCAATTTGTACTTATGGCAAATTGAAAGAAATTTAAGATAGAATCGAATTGGAGACGCTTAAAATACTGCCACTGAAAGGGCACAGTCGTATTGGACCTAGCACCTTCAAAGGTGTCATCATCTTCAGGATGGTTACCACTGTATTAGTTGGGGGTAGGTAGAATATTCTAAATGTGTTGTACTAAATATTTGGAATAGAAAAGAATTCTGAAAAAGTGAGAGCCAACTCAGGAGCCTCCTTTTTAAGCAAGATTTTTAGCCCCATCATTACAAAAAGGAAGCACATGAAAAGGAAGTCCCCTGAAAATAAGCATCGTCTAATGTGTACATAAAAACGTATAAAACTGTGTTGAAACGTTTTCAGGATGCGTTTATCTAGAAGTTCCCAATGGAAATTGCCTGAAATTTATATTAGCACAAAACATGCTGCTAACGAAATTAAACGGGATGCAGAACAAGTATTCAGAAGTTTCATATTTAGCATTTACTGATAATGATATTCAAATGTCTAAAGTAACTGCTAAAAATAAACTAAACATTTATTAAAAATTTAAAGTAAGGTTTAATACAATATACTTGGAGAAATCATTTTAAAGAACTGCCAAGTATCTTCTAAACTAAGTTCGTGGGGAAACAAGTATGAAAGATTGTTTTAAATAAACGTTTACGTTGATGTTTCCGCGTCAAAATTAAAGGTATAATAATTGAATCTTAATGTAATTTTGATTATATATAATCTATTTAATATGAATGTAGATGCAAAGTTTCAATCGAATATATTTTTCAGGACACAGAACACGGAAATATCTTATATGAACGAATGATGTAGTTTTCCAATTATAATTGAATTTCAAGTCTTGAAATATATAACAGAGTTTTGTATTCAATGTCTTAAATTATAGTGTTAAAACGTCTTCGCTTACATACAGTTTAGAGAGATAAATCGATGTACTGAGTAGATAATATTCTTTATCTGAAATTAAATTTTATTAAGTAGATTATATCTGTAGTAATACTAAAGAGATTATATATGTAAGATTTAACAGCTTAATCCTTACATAATACAATCTTGCCGTCATATCTACTGTTCCGATGACCCCGGTTTCAGTTAACTACATTTTAAAAACTTTGAAAATCAAACTCGCGCTTCAATTTTAAAAGTCAAAAGAACTAATTTTAAATTTACTAACTCTCGCTAACAAAAACTGCTTGTTGATCCACTAATATTATCTCACGGTATGATTGCCAATATTAATGTGCGAATAGGACTGATACTTCATTCTTGTTGAAATGTCTTCTAGCGAAAGGATGACGTTTTATTATTCTGTCTTCCATCGAAGCTGATCCTTTTGAGGATTACACCAAAATCTTAGAATCTTTAACATTCTTATATATGTAAATAGAAACAGAGAGAGAGAAAGTACCTTTAAGTGAATAATATAAAATACAGGTTTTATATTTTCCCTGTTTGATTTTGAATACAGCTTTTAGTGGGCGTAATTTGTCGACTAGTCTTTATCATTTTTAAGTGAGTTGCATAAATATTGCATTCGATAGAGCTATTATTATTTACTGCGGCTGGGTTGGAGTATGATATCTGCATATATGAAGCTACTGTTGCAATTTTATCCCAATGATTATCTCGTTTTTCAAATAAAAGGTAAAGGATTTTATTCCCCCCTCCGCAATCAGAGAAAGAATCAACATTCCATTTGCGTAAATGAATATCCTCTGAATAAGTAGGCTAGTAACACGCTATAAACACGCTATAAAAGTAGTAAAACGCTATAAAAAAGAGCCATGTATTACATGTTTATTAAACAGTCAGTCTCAGTAATGAATTGCAAGAAATATTCCATTATTCGAAGTTTTTGCAATGGAGATTTCCGAAGAGGAATGATTTTGAACTATGAAGAATTAACGATTCATGATAAATCCAGAAATAAAGGCTTTTATCACAAAAGACTGGTGACATTACGCTCCATTTTAAATCTCTAATAGCGTAAATTGTTAACGTTTTGCAACGACTGTTGTCTGTTAAAATAAAATAACAGGATTTAAAGATAGGAAATATAGTCGTTTGGTCTTGTTGCTTCTGAATGAAAGTGCAGAAAACAAAAGACTGTAAACCGGACGTTTATTGTTCAATTAGGGTTTTGTAGTTACTCGTATGTAAATAAAAGCAATAAATATATTTATTAGCATTTTTCTGACTTACTTAAGTTTCAAAGGAAGTGTTAAGTGCACAAATTTTAAGAAATAAATAAGACTGAAAATGAGTCATTTTGTGGTAAATGTATTATTTTATGGCCTGAATCACTAAAGTAATACTGTTGTTAGGGAAGTAAAAAATAAATTTTGAGATTATATTTATATTTCTTTATGAAAATAGTATTTTACTAATGCCAAACTTCCAGTTTCAAACTGTCATATTTTTAAAAAGCATTTAAGCATCGTAATCGTATAAAAAAGAAGGCAATGATTATTAACAAAATTTTTTATTGATCTGATACATTGACAATGAATCTCATAAATTCTGCTTGTTACTGTTTTCACAAACCAAATGATGAGAATGTTTGTTTCAAATATTTTAATTCTTTAAGAATAAAAAATGAAATTATATTGCAACAATTATAAAAACAATTAAACAGATAAAGAGTTCAATCTCAAAATTCAGATTGCAGAGTAAAACCTGGAGAATTTATCATTAAAAATTTTAAAATAAATAAAAACATAAAATCTAAAAGCTTTCAGATTTTATATTACGCCTAAAGAGGCGTTTTTTTCAACATTTGTTGCTTTACCCTTATTTATCAAATATCTAGTCTTCGCACTTAAACCACGTAAAATTCAATTCAACAGCAATATCACAAAATATCTCAAAATTACATATCTTTAAAATTTCCGACAGACACTCTCGCGCGTTGGAGATAAAAATGTTTGCTGCTCGCTTTGAAATCGCTCAGTTTGTTTAGCAAAAAATTCGTTAACATTTTACAAAATATGAAATAGATAATAAAACAAATTCGAAATTTGGGAGTCAGGTGCCCATGTTCGGGTGGAGGATTGCGTTCTTGATAATTTGATGGCTCTGGATGTCGTTGTTTTTTCACAATGCCAGAAAAATACACGCATTCATGTAGATTCTTCATTATTTAATTTCTTTAAATGTAATGCAGGGCTGTAATATTTTGTGGCATCAATTTGAAAATTGAAACGGACACTTACAGTAAAACAATGCAAAATGCCGTTTCAAACTAATGACCTTTCTGGATTACTGCACCTTTGGGCTAACAAATATTTAAACGATTAAACAATTGCAATCTGATAATAAAATACAGAATTTAATGTAAATAGCTTTAGCTAAACAGTTTGAAGAGATTTACTTTAGTAACAGTTAATTTTGAGGAAATCAAAGGTTTTTAGTTCGAAGGGGTGTTAGCCCAGAAGAGCTATTAGTCTACAAACGATATTTTCCGTCGAATCAAGCACTTAAATACGATGTGTCACTTTTCAAATTGTTGCAACCAAATATTATTGCCCTGTATTATATTTAAAGAAACTAAATAATGTAGAATCTTCATGAATGTATGCACGTTTCTCGCATTGTGGAAAAACAACAGTACCTATAATCATCAAACTTTGAATAATAGTCCTCCACCCGAGCATGAGCACCTGGAAGCCCGAATTTGGAAATCGGAATTTTTTTATTGTCTATTTCATATGTTGTAAAACTTTATTGTAAAACAAATTTTTACTTAAAATAGTGAGCAATTTCAGAGCGAGCAGTGGCAACACTGTAAGGAATAAAATATCTTTATCTCCAGCGCGCGAGACTGTGTGTTGGAAATTCTAAAGATATGCTGTTTTTAAATATTTTTAGCCCACAGTAGTGTTAGTCCAAATGCTTTCAAAACGCGTATGTGTCTATAAATTTAAAAAACGCCTGTTTGAGAGTTATTCCCCTAATGGGGCACTAGCCGGAAATTAAAGTTGTAGAACGTTAAATTTAAAACGGGCCATTGAAAATGGTTAAGCCTAATGGTAGGAAAATAGTTCTGATATTATTTGTTCGAAAATTAACTTCACATGGATACTTACGCACTTATTTAATAAAGACAAAACTTTAAAATTCCAGATATAGTGCATATACTTCATTGGGTCTCTTGCCTACAAAGCTTACAACAAATATTTCTCTCAAGAAACAATGTTCTTTAGTTTGCCAGGACGAAGCTTCCGCTTATTGCGCACAAAAAATAACTCGTTATTAAATTTCTTAGGAAGATCTGAACTGTATTGGATTGTATTCATTATTCCATTAGCAGGTAATTTCATTATTAGATTTGTTATGACTTAGTAAACGTATGCACATTTGTTAGTGCATTAAAATTCTGATAATTTTTGATGTGGAATATGTTATTTACCGAAAATGAAGAACGTGAACTAAGTTTTACCAGGTGTCAGTCAGAAGGTTTAGTGCACGTACAAAGTAACAGATATTTGTATTTGTAATAAATTATAACTTGTTGGGCAAATGCAAGGAATTACGTGTGTGATTTCGATTAACTGGCAGCTTTTATTAATGACAAAATGATTTCGAGTCATGAGAAGTTGTCAAGAATGATCGATGTTCTTGGTCGGATTAATCGATAGGTAAGGGCGACGGTCGAAGGTGCTACAGAAACATAGTTCCAGACAGAAAAAAATATGATTTAATTCTATATGAGTGCAAGAAGAAAGCTGAAAAAATAACACAAGTACTAATATGTTGCAAATAATCATGTTCCCTGCACGAAATGAGAAATCACTTTTTAACAGGATTTTGTGAAAAAAAAGGAATGAAAGAGAATATGTAAAATAAAATTCTACCATTAATTTCTGTTAGTCCCTTATGTATCCTATTTAATTTGGTAAAACCCACTATCTATCTTTAAAATAATAGCATGCTCGTAATAAATCTTTCTCAGCTCTCTTATTTAAAATTAATACCTATCATGTGTTTCATACATAACGCTTAAGAGGCAGGTACGTAAATAACTTTAAACACTCAGCCAATAACCATATTAAAATTTACAAACCAAAACCTGGATTTATCACCAGGAATAAAGTAAAACCATAACTTCATTATTATTAGCCTAACCTTCATATTTCAATCTTCTTATTTTTATCTCACTTAATATGCTGCTAATATGTAATTCATGGGGAACGTTTCTCACGTTTAATATAATTATAAAAATGAGAAAAATATAAATGTGATTATTCAATAAGAGGCGTACACAGTACACTAACTGAGCTATGTTCAAGATTTGAAGTATAAAGAAATACTGAAACGGTTTTGACTGCACGTATATCTTGATGTACCATCTGCTTTCCAATCTATGTCAGCTTCGCAAAGTTATTATTATATGTTACATCGCATCATTCTGCTATTCATACTTTTCGAGTTATTGTATTTTTATTTTTGATGTTACATTTGGATCACTTTGTATATATATATCTCTATATATATATATATGTGTGTGTTTAATAATATATATATATATATATATATGTATGTATATATGTAATTATAAGTTTATAAGGTATATCTCCCACAGTCTTAGCGTGCCTTCGTGGTGTAATGGTCAGCACACTGAGCCGGTATTTCAGAGGTCCGTGGTTCGATTCCCGGCGAAGGCAATGCATATTTTTCATGGTTCCTGCTTCCGAAAAATGCCTAATGTCTCTACAAGTTTGTTTCGACGTTGGATTATGTGTGCGCATGATTGCGGAGCTTGGTGAGTAAAGATATGGCATTATACTTTGTTATTTAATTTTTCTTTAGTCAGGATGATGAATACCTTATTGAACACAGAAAGTTAACTTGCGCAGTCTGTGCGCAAGCTCTATATCAAATTCATTTACGGACTTTTACATTTATAAAATAATATTGTTATGAATTTTGTGCTTAGATAGGTAATTTTAGTAGATTTATAAGTAAAATTGTTGTATTTTTCTATGTAATGTAGACCAAGACAAATTTTAAGGGAAAGCTATGATGGAAAAGTAAGAATACACAGGCTAGTGCATTTAACATTCAGTAAATGGGTTTCTGGCTAATCACATCGGTTTTGCCGGCTTATTTTGTCGCTAGATATGGCGCAAATTTGACAAAAGTCACCAGTTTGGCGACATACCATAATTCCATCCTCGTATTACCTTCCAGTAATTTACAGAAGCAGAAAGTACTAAAAAAACCTCGGAAGCCGGTTGAAAATTATTTAAAGCCGAAGAGGGAGCATCTGCTCTTAGTTGCTTGGTTACTGTTGATGTGAGTTGTAGTTTTATATGGAATGAGATAAGTACGAGTTAACTTTCTCTTTAGATGCGCTTTGCATTGATTTGTGTTAAACGTTCTTAGAAGTTTCAAGTGTAACTCTTGATTATATTGTGAGCACTTGTGCGAATATTTCTGTGGAAAGTTCTAGAATACTGAAATATTTCTTTTGATAAAAATGAATTTTATTAGCCTATTACAGTTGAGTCCCGCAAACTCGACTCCCGATATCTCGACATTTTGTATAACTCGACAACGTTTTAGGAATTTTTTAACATAGCTTTAGGCCAAATAGAGCAAATATTGCATGCACTACATACAATTATTATTTATGCGTATGTCTTTCCTGTTGTGTTCAAAGATTTGAGTGTTATTTTTCTGAAATTTTTGACGTTTTCGCATTGTGCCATTAATTGTTGGAATAGCCTAACAAAATTTCAAGATATGTTGTAATAACTGGCAATGCTGTTTGCTTCTTTCGACGATACGAAGAAAGTCAAGTAGCAGCTGGCCGATGACTCACGTTCCTTTCTATTGTTGCGAAACGTTAGGAGACTTGTCTGAAGTTTTGTGACTGCTTCTTATTGCAAATTAAACTCACAACAGCTCATTGCGGGTATCGTTCTTCAGTTCACATCCATGCATATAAGTGTTAACATAATTTGAGAGCTTTTGATATTTTGCGAAGTGAAAACGTCGTTCAAAAAGAAAAGAAAATAAACTAATGTGACAATGGAAAACTAGATGCCTTGAAAAGACAGGACAAAGAGCAAAGTGTAAACAAAATTACCACGAATTTAGGTTATGGGCAGACTAATTTGATAGGATGGAAAAAAGAGGTCCGATGTAGAGTCCTGGCGTGTGAATAGAGCATGTATGGATAGTTTAAAGGAAGGGAAATGTATGAAAGGTGATAAATACCAAACAGTGAGCGAGGCACTTTATTTGTGGTTCAAGCAGTAAAGGGAGCAGGGAACACCCATTTAAGGACTAATTTTACAAGAGAAAGGCCTAAACATTTATGATGAATTTCGAGAAGGAGAGCCTGGATTTACAATGCTGACAAGCTTGACAGATGGAAAATGCGATACAGCATCAGGCAAGTAAACGTTTTGGGGGAAAAGCTATCTGCTAGCTTGAAAGTATTTCCGCAAATTTATTGAAAAGAAGGGTATATCTAAAGATCAAATTTATAACTGTGATGACACCGGTCAATGTTCGAATGCTACCTGTTGAAACGCTGGCATCAAGGGAAGAAAGATCGACACCTGGCTACAAAAAGAGCAAGGAGAGAGTCACAATCTTGGCATGCAGCAATGCAACAGGCAGCCATAAGCTCAAACAACGCTTATAGGCAAATCGCAAAAATCCTCGTGTGCTTAAAAACGTAAAAAAGTACATTAATAGGACCGAAAACAACAAAAACATCTGCCACGGAAGACGATTTTCATCTTAGACAATGCCTTATCCCATCCTGATGGAAACCAGTTACGAGACGAAGACATAACAGCCATGTTTCTCCGTCCTAACTCAACTTCAGTGTGTCAGGCAATGAATCAGGGCATTTTGGAAGCATAGAAGAAAAAATACAGTTGCAAAGTTTTTCCTCTTTTGTCCTAGCCATGGAGAAAGGATGTGATATGATCGAGAAGCTGAAGAAAAGATATATGTTGGATATTGCCGGCTGGATAGCTCCTTCTTGGAGTTTTGCTTGGAATTAAAACGAGCAGATAAGCCTCGTTCGTTCCTAGAAGAAGTTGATGGATCATTCAAGAAACGGTTTTTATGAAAGCAGAGAAGAGAAAACTGTGAAAAAGTTGACTGAAGAAAATTTCAAGCTGCGTAGAAGTTACTGATGGTAATGTTGAAGACTGGATGGGACAAGATGAAAATTATGGAATTTTAGGACATGCAGAAATAGTTGCATTGGTGAAAGATAATCTGGATAAAAATGAAGATGAATCAGAAAATGAAGACAAAGGAATAGCTAAAATGATCATCCATAGTGAAGGACTGAAGGCTGCTGAAGGATTAGTCCGTTACATGGAGGAACAAGGTGCATCTGGACATGTTGTTTCTCCATCGCCTATAGGACGAAGCTGCACGACCACGGATTGAGTCTGAGAGACAATTTTTCTACCAAGAACTACTAGTAATGTTTCTTAATTTTTCTATGTAATTTTTTTACTCAATTATCTTAGGGTATTTGTTCTTTTAATGACTCCAATTGTGCTAGAGCTTGACATTAAAAAATCAGTATTAATTTAATTGTACACTGCTCGTTTCAGTGTCTAACATTGTGTTATAAATGTAATTTACAGTTAAATATTAAGGATTCTGAAAAACCCATCCCTTATTCTTATTCCCTGAAGCTCGACAGTCTCTCAGTCCACATTATGTCGAGTTTGCGGGACTCTACTATATGGACATGCGCATTCAATTCTTTACGAACCCCCACGCATGCAGCAATATATTTTATATAAGACCATTAAGCGGCGTCATATTAGCAGAATAGTATGTGAAAATCAAATTTTTATGTTTTGCTTTAGAAACAAGTCCTCATCCTCATGTAAACCGTTAGCTTCATTTTGATATAAAGCCGATTGGCACGCCGACACAAAATAAAAAGATTTAAAGCCTCAGAGGAGAGAAATGCAAAGTAAAAGATATTTTCGACTTTTATTAAAAAAATCTTTTAACATTAAAAATTTGAAAAAGCAACAAAAAAGAAAGGTGATACTTAGTTTATGCTTTGAAGGCTAGTTTGTAGAGACATTAGGTTATTTCGAAGCATCAGACATGAAAAATGAGCAACGCCTTCGCCGGGAATCGAACCACGGACCTCTCGGGCATGCAGACCACTACATCAGGAAGGCATGCGAAGAAGGCGGGAGAAATAATTTATATACTCCTCCTTTTAAAGGGCGACTGGGGTTTTGGGGACCCAATCGCCAAATCGCGGTGGTGGAGAATCATCATCCACCACCTTTTTAGTTCGAACGCCAGTGTAGAGACATTAGGTATTTTTGGAGGCAGGAGATATGAAAAATTAGCAACGCCTTCGCCGGGAATCGAGCCACGGACCTCTCGGTTACGCGTCGAGCATGCAGACCACTACACCGCGAAGGCGTGCGAAGAAGGCGGGAGAAATGCCTTATATACTCCCCCTTTTAAAGGGCGACTGGGGTTTTGGGGACTCAGTCGCCAAATGGCGGTGGTGGAGAATCATCATCCACCACCTTTTTAATTCGGGCGCCAGTGTAGAGACATTAGGTTATTTCGAAGCATCAGACATGAAAAATGAGCAACGCCTTCGCGGGGAATCGAACCACGGACCTCTCGGTTACGCGTCGAGCATGCAGACCACTACACCACGAAGGCATGCGAAGAAGGCGGGAGAAATACCTTATAAGCTTAAGAATGATAAAATTTTTGGTTAACCTGATTCTTATAGATCAGAGTTGTTTCCAGTTTGAAAATTATAATATCATTATTAGCTAAAGCGTTATAATCCCTGCGTTATTAACGTTTTATAAAAACCATATGATATGGTTTAACTTTGAAATGATGTAGTTTAGAGAAATTTATAAACATATACCTGTTTTTAGGTTAGGAAGAGGAAACAGCCAAATTAAGTAGAAGATTTCATGGGATATTTTAAATTAGTTTTATTTCTCATATTTTTTACATGATATAAAAATTATAAGTAGCAAAATCACAGCATCCTGTTTAACGTAAGGCAAATTACTGTATAAAGGAATGATGAAAGGAAGATAATCGACAATATTTAAACAAAGCGATAAGGAGATAAAAGTATGAATATCTTTTAAATTACTGTTCTACTTCATTCCTATTGCCAAATTTAATGGCAGTTGAAGTTGATTCATTATAAGCATGCTTCTGTTTTTCGCAAAGTAAGGGAATATAACCAAATTAAATAGGAAACTAAAGGGCAGTAAAACAATTTAAATTACAGCAGCTGACTAGTTAGCTTCAGTGCAGAATATCTTGAAGATAATCTGTATGACAACTATTTTTGCTTAGATATGTAAGTTTCAGTATTAGTAACTTTCAAAATATGTTAAAGTTTTAATCCAAATATGCGTACAGAAGCACATACTATTTCGAAATAACGTCAAATAAAAAATACTTAAATCCAGAAAGTTATAATTAATATTAATTTCTTATAGGGGAATTATAAATTGATCTTAAACTTTGTTAAATATTCTGAATGCATATTCATGTACATTGTAGAGACTTTATGAGTTTTTAAACGACATTTATTTAAATGTTTTTCTGCCATGTTACCGAAAACAAAACACGTATTATCAGATTTTCTGACTGTTATACAGATTATAACAGCGTAATAGCAAAAACGAAATGCCTTGTATTCCTCTCCGTTATTTAAAGGGCGTCCTCTCAGTCGACCAGTTTAGTTTCGTGAAAAATTTATTTCAAGCGCTATTTTAGATCTATTAAGAAGCTGGTAAGTTCGAAGTATTCTATGTGTTTTTATAACACACAGTATTTAGTAGTCACTTTCTCGTATCTTCTGATACGCTGGGCTGATAAAAGGCTATTCCAACACAAAAGCATATAAAAATGAATTAAATCCTTGTGATATTATATGAATTTTACCAAATGTACTATTCTATATCAAATATTTCTAGTTAGAGTAATCTACCTTTTTTTAGTCAGGAATCTTTGCCATTACTTAATCGATGACTTTACTTCTCTTTCTGAAGTACTGTTGGTATGAAGCATGGCTCATACCAACAGTTGATAGATGTTGATAGATGTTGATAGATGTTGATAGATGTTGGTGATTACAAATTCAAAATTACATCATTAGTAATAGAAGTTTCAAATGTTTTATTAGTCATGCATAGTAATTTGCTTTTTCTAAATCGACATCATTTCTACGATCACATAACATTCTGAGCAATAATCTGATATGACATAAAAGTTTTAATTTGAGAATCCTTTTCTTTCCAAAAGTTTGAGGTTTAAAGAAGCAATATTTACCTTAAGCCTATATGAAAGTTGTCTGTCTTCTAATTCCTTTATTTTCATCTTAAAATAACAGAAGACAGCAGCTGGAAAACAAGTTTGGCTATTAACCGCGAAACTATTTGCTTGAAATTATTCTCACTGTAAGGCCACTAAATTGCTCAAAGCTTGCAAATCTAGCAAGCAAAGAATTAACTCTAACAAGAGGGAGTACACCATGTGAGGTAATTAGGGAAATGTTAAATGATTTGTTATTTCTAAGCTACCTGTTTTCTAATTGCTTTATTTCCCTACTTATTTTCAGCTTAAAATAACTGAAGACAGCAGTTGGTAAACAAATTTGGCTATTAACCATGGAACTATTCTCTTGAAATTATCCCCAGTAATCTAACACGTAAAGAATTAACTCTAACAAGGGATAGAAAAAAAAACATGTAAGATGTATTGGGAATTATTAATTGATGTTTTTCAAGTAATACGATCAATTTAAATGCAAGATTAAATGACGTGTGTGTAGTATATATATATATGTATACAGGGTGTTCCAAAACGACCGCATAAACTCTGCACAGCTAGATTCCTCATTGTGAGTACATAAAAACTGCCCAAAGAAGCGTTCCTGTACGATCCATAGTTTACGAGAAAAATACGAAAAACAAAGTATGACGTTACTGCCGGCGCAAGAAAAAACACTTTATTGAACATATCAACAGCAGCACATGCACAATTTAAAGCAGATGTTCAAAGTGTCCGCCGTGCATGTCGAGGCAGCCTTGAGCACGCCGTGGAATGGCTGTCATCACACGTTGCAACATCGCGGGGTCCACCGAAGTACAAGCAGCATGCAGACGAGCAACTAAGTCCATTGGTGTTGTCACTACGTCTCGATACACTAGTTCCACATATGCGCGGCGAACGTTTTAAACATTATCGTCTGGAAAGATATGCCAATACTGTTGTTGATATGTCCAATAAAGTGTTTTTTTCTTGCACAGGTAGTGACGTCATACTTTGTTTTTCGTATTTTTCTCGTAATCTATGGATCATACAGGAACGCTTCATTGGGCAGTTTTTATGTACTCCCAACGAGGAATCTAGCTATGAAGAGTTTATGCGGTCGTTTTGGGACGCCCTGTATATGTGTGTGTATGTATACGAATTTAAATTATTGAGGTATTGCGTAACATTGCTAAAACTTTTACAAACAACTAAAAGTATAATTTAAATTAAGTTAATTTTCTCAAAGGCCTCCGAGAGAGGTTTTTGTGGAGAATTTTCTGAAGAAAAGTTTGCGTTTAATATACAGATAAATGATAAGAGGTAAACTTCTTAGCAGTTAATCTTTCGACAGTAATTAAGTCAAAGACAGAGGCTTAAGCATTTTACGCACTAAAATAGATGATTCCCATGATATATTTAATTTAAAAAATAATCTTAATTCTATTTAATTTAATTTCTATTATTTTCTGTATTTACAAGCTATTCATTTGTCTATAAATGCATATTGATGAAACAAACTGACACGGATTTTCTCGCAGTTTTGAAAATCAGATATCAGTATTTCGAGTAATTGTTCATTCTGTTTCCGATTCTCAACCAAACATTATATTGTAATTATTTACTGTAGAACTGCCATTTTCATGATTCGAAACAAGTGATTTGCATGGTTATAATCTCGCTGCTATTTTAGAATTCAAATAATAAGATTTATAGTATTAACACAGTTGAATGTTAATGCATCAATGCATATTTCAAAATCAGGGCTGAAATTTCTGAGAACTATCTGAAGTTTCCTAGAAGGACTGAAATAAATAATTTAATTACACGTAAAATGAAAACAAAGGCTGCTTTGGAGTAGTAGATAAAGCTGTTTAGTATTATTTATTATGAACGAGAAATAAATCTTTGTCGTAACTGTTAGCATTCTTAAAAGATACGAGGAGAATTCTAATGAGTGAATTTCCTTTACTTCCAATAAAATTCTCCTCATATTCTTCAAAAATGATATTATTTAAAGTCTATGAAGTAAGAGAAATAAATTGAAAGCTGTGCTCATTAAAGAAAGGGAAATGCCACTTTTAGATAAAGATTTAAATTTATCGTCACTTTTGTTTCATTACTTAACATGTTACACATAACGACTAGTATAATTGGAGATATCTTTATCTGTCTTCCGAAAGTATCTTTGAAATTAGGTATATGCAGAGTATAATGCTTTGAGGAAGGAATAAATTAGTTTTTAGTATAATTTATTTGATTCGGAGAATAAATAGCAAAACTTGTATTGTGGTAATGCATTATTTGAGATTATACATCGATTTGAATAATTTCTGAAAAGTTGCTTTTTGAAAATAAATAATTTTATATAGTGAAGAAATTATACATCTTGTAAAACTGTAGAACTTTTTTAGTGTCCAACATGATCTTCAATTACATTAAAATAGCAATATATGATGAAGCAGTTTGACGTCTGTATGTGCTTTTTCAATGAACTCGTAAATGCAAATTACAACTACCATTGCAAAATCAAGCTGAATCAATCTATCCCGAAATGCAAATAAATAAGGCATTTAAAAATGTGTTGAGAGTTTTCCAAAGAGTAACTCACGAATTTTTAAAGTTTAGGGCTTGATCTCAGTAGTACCTGAATCAAAACTCTTTTGGAACTCTTTCTGTTTGTCCTTAGCAAAACTCTTCTGAATGCTTCAAGACAGACAGATTTTTGCCCTAGAAACAATTTACAAACTTTGCAACTACTGGCAGGAAACAAATGCTTCACAAGTTCAATTTTTGTCCGAAACTGTAAGTTGCCACAGACGGATGAAATGCCTTTGTGCCCGAAAGCAAATTACTTGTGCTTTTTGACCTTTTACCGGAAAGCAAATTATTGTGACACGAAAGCATAACTCACTTGATATTTTTGCTGAGAACATCTGATTTGGAATTTACAACAATACACATCTAGAGAGAGACAAAAAAGATGAAATGTTGCATAATAGTGCTGTTAAAGTCAGTCAGATATGGTGGTGCTGGTAGAAACTATCACTAATGAGCATTCTTCGATGTCGGCAGCGGCAGTAAGTCTGCATTTGCCCAGATTGAGATTTGTGAGAAAGTTTAACAATTCTGTGTGAGGTTTAAAAGTCCATGTTGATTTCGTTTTCTTTCTATAGATGCAAAGGCATGTCCACAACAAGCAAATGTGGCTGACAAATACCTTGAGACCGGAGGTATTGAATAAGTAAATTAACCAACTAAATCTCTTAACTTGTAAATAATGCATAAGTTATCATACCGCGAAGGAAAACTAGTAGCAATGTAAAATTCCTTTGCTAGAGATCTCAGTATCTTGAAGAATATATTATAAAATAAAATAATATTTGTGCACATACTGTGCACACTGGTTCCGGTTCCACTGGGCAAAACGTCACTGAAGTTGTTGCAACAACTGATTCATTAATCTTGCTAATTCGCTATAACATTGAGAGTTTCAAATATAAACAAACATTCACAACTTACTGATTTAAATTGCCGATAATTCTACAACCATTGCATACAGATTAGCTAAAGACATAAAAAATTTGACCGAAACATAAGAACAACATAATTCAATCACTTTCTAAATCAAAAAATGCACAGTTTACCAACATAAAAGTATAAAAACACAGAGCTTACCAAACGGTATAAGAGAAGGGGTATGTAAAGTAAGAAATTTAGAACCAAGTTTTCACAAAGAGCGAAAATTGAAATTCATAAGTAATAAATTTCAAAAAATCCTATTAATGCGAACAAGAATTTAATAAAAGTTGAAACCAAAACACTTAACACAAGGTGTACCCCAATTCAAAAAATCAATGAAATTTAAAGAAAAAAGAACATAATAGAAGAGGAAATCAATCAATTTCAATGCCACTTCATCAGGAGGAGGAACACAGAAATCAATTGAAATATGTCTCCCACAAAAATCCTTGCTTTCTGTATCCAGAATCAGCCGATGAAACATTTCGATGTATTTTAATTATGACCGTTCACTCGCTGGCCCGTCCTCAACATAAGGAAAAAACAAAGTAAATCCTAATAATTTTTTTTACCTTTAAATAATGAGAACTCTATATACACGTTTGCTGCTACCGATTGCAACAGAAAAGAGAAGTATACAACTAAATGCCATAGTAACAAAATTTCAACGTTCTACGGCTAGTACCTTTTGAGTTATGCGAGATGCATACATACGTCGGCACAAACGTCATGAAAAAAATCCCATATCAATCCATTTTACAACCCGTTTTGGAAAAAAACGAGTCTTTTGTTCTCGTAAAGATTCCACGCAAAACAAATCATTCAAGTAAATTCAACAGGGGTCAGAATGGATATTCTCGTTGAAATATGATAGTCAAAATGTTTCGTGCTTACAACACATTGTTTACTTCGTACAAGTAATTAAAAACGATATGTTATCAAA
Source organism: Stegodyphus mimosarum (assembly GCA_000611955.2). Taxonomy (NCBI): domain Eukaryota; kingdom Metazoa; phylum Arthropoda; class Arachnida; order Araneae; family Eresidae; genus Stegodyphus; species Stegodyphus mimosarum. The sequence continues at coordinate 3,240 of KK115955.1, read as the reverse complement.
CTATTATATATTGTTCGGTTCCATGAAAAGAGAATTTGAACCAGAAAATCTAATCAAAATACTAATCAATTGAACAATTAAGCTAAAGACTAATGAAATAATTGAAATCGTAGATTTCAGTTGTAAGTGATAAGTGCAATCGTAAGCGAAGACCATAGTTTCAAGGGAAATGATTATCTGGCTCTCAAATCCGCAGACTAGAGCTTTGTGATTCTACGGTCACCGAAAAGTAATTAGAAACACCAATTAACAAGAGGTTTCATATCTTTACATTCTCCATTTTCAGTTCTAAACGCGGGAATTCTATTATTAGGTATCTGATGAGGATCGTAATGTAAGGGTTTACTCATACGTACGGTGTATCAGCATGCAATTTGGATATTATGTTAGAAGTTTACTTATTTATTTCAGAAACTAAGTAATAGTTTACAGGTAAATAATATCTGAAATTAGTTGCGGGTAAATAGTGAGTAATCTTATGATGTGTAAATGTATTTTTTCAGTTCCATGCTATAGATTTAACTTGATATTTTTGATTTTTTAATAAATAAAATTATACTAAAAGTAAGAAAACATCGCTAAAATTCGAATAAATATAGGCATGATATTACTCGTAAATAGTTTATTATACTTATCTAGTTTATTATTAATATGAATAATGCTGAAAATTGCACTCTGTAATTATTTCACGAGAAGGAAAAATAGTTATGAATTTTATGGAAGTTAACTTAGACGATGATATCTATGCGTGAATTTTTTTCGTCATATCTCTGCTGTTTTGAAAGTTGAACTTTTAAATGAATGGTTTTGTAGCGCTGTAAGTTTTTTTAAATTTAAAATCAATACCTTACTTAAAATTTAGTAGGAAAAAAAGGCGAAAAGTTAGCTTAAACTTTAGACAATTAGAATGTGCATATTTCTGACTATTTAAATTTGTTTAGATGTATTAAAGGTTTGCCAGTATGTTCATGCTGTATTTGTTCCCATTACCATCAAAAAGCTTTTAACAATGTATGAAAATTTCAAAATGAATGCTTTTTAAAAATAAATTCTTTTTCTTTGTAATACAAGGATTAACCCGGCGGCTCTATCACAGTAATTACGAAAAAAGGAACTCGGGCTTGGTATCTTACACCCGAAAACATTTCTCTCAATTAAATCATCATAAATAAAACCGTTATATTATAAATAAAATAGAATAAAGAAAAAGCTTTATTTTATAATTATAAATGTTACTTACGTTTAGTTTATACAGTTTTCACAAACTGAGTATTGATGTTCCATAAAAATGCTTCTCTTACATTTTTCACAAAGAAATCTCGTCTGTCTTTTTTAAGAGGATACAATGATGACCTTTTACAAGTTTCTTTACGTTTTATACTAAGAAGTTATATCGAAATCGGATTTGTTTTTTACAAATCGGATACTTTGCTTTTTACTGTGTTCTTTTCGAGTGTTTTTACAAGGATCTGTTTTAGAATTTATGTTTCAAGCTTTCGGTTATTTTTTCTTAACCAGTAAAAGTATTCTTTCTGACAGACTAACGATTCATCTTCTATTTCAGTATATTTGTAATTTCCTGTAGAAGAAATGAGATCATTAAAATAGTCTTGATCCAAAAGTTCTCGATTTACTTCAATAAAAGACTCATCATCACTCGAAACAGTTTCTGGAATAGTTTCGTGACCTTTACATGTCATCATCATAGTTGAGATAGGGCGCCGTCTGAACAACATAGCAAAATGAGGAAAAATCCACATAACGCTAGAGTTCGTGAGCTTTTGAGATACACGAAGGAATCATTTCCGAGAAAACTATTTTTAGATACATGTTTTAAAGAACATGACCTTCAGTTCAGCTGCTAAAAATTTTAGTATGGTATTAACAAAAGAACTTCGCATAAACAATGAAAGAAAAAAGCTTGGGTATCCCATACCTGTCGTGAGATCTCACGGGTTAGTCTTCTGTTTAACTTTGTATATTCGTCAGGCGTTTTCCCACTCCTTCGTAGTATAAAATATCTGATGCTGACACCACATTACTTGCTTGTATTGCCTCTTAACTTATACAAATTTTTTGCTTCATTTCATTTAAACTTATTTCCTCGAATTTCATTAGAGATGTATTTATCATTCTATTAATTCAGTTCTCACTTCGCGGCAAAGCACAAATGCATAAAACCTCAAAACATCTTCATTAAAAATTATAAAATACAGAAAAATATAAAACACCAAATACAGTTAAAACAGTTAAAAAAAATTTTTACAGTTAAAATTAGAATTTCTACGTTTACGTTGAAATTCTAATTTTAATTGTAAAGCCCAAGCTATTCGGCTAGCGGCAAGAATTTAGATTTTTCGGTGTACAAAACCGAAAGTTTACTTTTGGTCCCACTCTACAAAAAGACACTGAATTTGCAGAAACTGACTTAATTCATTATTCTACTGAGTCTCAAATGCAAATAAATGGCGGTTCGTTAGGCTTAACTCGCTAATTTTAAATTGTTCATAATTCTACAACTATTGCATGAAGATTAACTAAAGACATAGAAACATTAATCAGACCATAAAAACCACATAATTCAAACACTTTTAAAACAAAACGTGCACAATGTACCAGCATATGAAAATAGGGAACTAAGCTCTCCAAGCTTGGTATTAGAGTGGGGATGTATATAAGATTGGTACAGCCGATTGCAACGAAAAACAAAGGTGTATAACTACATGTTATAGAAAGAAAGAATAAAAAAAAGAAACAGACGGAACACAGCCTCAGACCTGTCCCGTCAGTTCTCTTCAGCCACTGGTACGACAATTTCAAGGCAGACCGTGTACAGACGCTTAGGGTAGATTGGTCAATATGCCCGTAGACCTGTCAGATGCGTTCCACGTACTGCAACTCAATGTCGCCTGCGGTTAGCCTGGAGTAGAGAGCATTCATTGTGAACACCGCAACAGTGGGCTTGTGTGATCTTTTCCGCGGAGTCCAGGTTTAGCTTGCAGTCTGATTCTCGCCGTATTTTCATATGGAGAGCTCCAGATACCCGTTACCACCAAGAAAACATCATTAAACAACACCGTTACGTTGGTGCAGGAGTGCTCATTTGGGGAGGAATTATTCTGGGTTCCAGAACTGACCTGTATGTTCAAATTCGAACCATGACAAGTCAAATCTATAGGGACATCATTCTGGAACAACATGTACGTTTGTTTCGGGGCGCCATGGGCGCACAATTTGTGT